>CAVNYN010203940.1:0-16287 GCA_963692815.1 Nyctanthes arbor-tristis | reverse complement strand
CGACGCTCTTCCGATCTGCTGGAGTCTCTGGTAGTAAGAGGAGAACTAATGGAGAATAAGGCTCAACCATTATGCAATGAAACAAGATATGATACTTCTGTGTTACTACAATACTAGAATAGACTTTAGAACATATTCTTGGACCTATTTCTACTGTAGGTTAGACTATTGTAAGTTCACACATGTATACCAGTGTAATTAAGAAAAATGCAATTACTTCTCTTGAAAAGGTAAAATTTGATATAAGTAGTCTAATATACCCTTTTTACAATTTTGTTGATTATATTGCATATTAAATAGGGATATAAAAGAAAATAATATTCCAACTACTTTTGGAATACGAAAATGGATTATATTTTGAGACGGATGCAAAAGGAAAATTAGACCTTCTCTGTGGGACAGAGGTCGTATCAACTACTAAGTTTTTGTTCTAACAATAGAAACGTGTATGAGAAATGGTCACATAAAGCCTATGGACATTATAAAAAATACCTACCTCCATTGATACCTTGCCAAGCATCCAATTAGTTAAAAGTCAGTGATATATCATTGGAGTGGAGAGATCTTTTACGAGGCTTGAAAGCAGTTGAAAATTTGTTGCAGTTTAGGTTGTTTATTGGTAAAAAAGGATGCAAGATGTTATTTATGAATTATTATATTTTCGAACGCAGGAAAAAGGAGAACCAGCGATCATTTCCCTCAACTTCAAAGCAAAATCAATATTCAAAGGGCACAAGGATTACTCTCAATCATGCTTCATGTACTTGCTCCCAATGTTTTGTAAAAGCAGAATAATCAGGTAAGCACAACAAAATCTACAGCTTATACCGTCAGAAGAATTACTGCTCCAAAATAGTCAGTATCATCCACACAACTCCTAGATGGGGAATAATAAGCTAAAATTTTTTTGTTCCATCATGTACCAGACAACTCTTGGTAAACAAACAGTTCCTAACAATCAACAATGCAGCATTTTGGAAATTTTGATTTGTCTAGCAAGCCAGAACAGTCTATCACTCACAAGGATGAAAAGAATCAAGATAAGCAGCCTGTGTTTTCCTTGCACTCAATTTCCCTAACTAAAATAATTCCCTTTTCCTATAATTTTGGTTTCTAATCTACTGCAGTGCTGATATTGTAAGAGACTAAAAAGCAAAATTCCCAAAATGATTCACCTGCACTCATATATTACACCACAACTTGGTAGCTAACTTCATTTTGTGTGCAATTTTTGTCCAGAAAAAAGTAAACACTGTAGAAATCAAATATATGCATAAAGGGAAAACTAAATTGCAGATCTTGGGCTCTTTAAACTCATTATCTGGCAGAGAAGCATTTCTAGCAATTCCTACAGCAACGGTGGGTGTCGGAGTTGAGTCGCCGGCTCTGACAAGGAACTCCCAGTTCTTCGATTACAGTGGGTCTAACAACAACTCCAACGAGTAAGCTTGATTCGTGAAGGGAAGCTTGCGGCTCAGGTGAATAGAACTCTGACTCCCTCAGACCGGTTGATTTGCGGCTGCAATTTTGGAGAAAAATTAAGTGGCTCTGAATTTTCCAATGGGGGAGTGATTTGGGAATGTTTTCAATCGGGCCATAAATTTCAAAGTGCACGGTAAGCCAACTGAAAATAAGTGCCCAGTGTCCAGTGAAGCCTGCAGAAGAAGCATACAAGACATCGATCCCAGTTTCAGTCTATTATTTCAGTCGCGTTTGAGGCTTTGCTACGCGGGACGACGGTTCATGCGGAGAACGGAAAAAGAGTTACAAATCCGACACGTTTCGATTTATTATTGGTTCGTTTATCATTTTCTAGAGAAATATTTAAAAATTACTAAATCCATTTTTCAGGGGCGTATTGGTCCAAAAAATGGTAAAAGGGGCATTGCACATGTTTAAAAATGGGTCTAGTTTACTCAAAAAAAAGAAAAAAAAAAAAAAAGAAGGGTTTAGTTTTGTTCATGACATTTTTAGGGGGAGACATTTTTTACAATTTCCTCATTTAAATACTATCAACAATCATAGGAATTCAAACATAATTGTTTTATTGTTTTAAGTTTTGTCTATTACATTATATATTGTCATACAGTATGCAAAGCACGTTTAAATTATTCGCAAATTGAAAAAAATGAGTGTATTTGTGTGTATATATACACACAGAGTTTACAAAATTTGTACATACAACTATAAATTTATACACCCTCCAAAAATTGCCTTTTGAAGAAGATGGAGTTAGGGATATATATATTTAAATAAAACATACAAGGCACGTACACAAATTTTGTACATAAAGTCTGTATAATTTACCATTTCTCCCTCCAAAATTTGTCATTTCAAAAATATTTAGTTAGAGACATAAATCTAAATAAAAATAAATGAAAATTTCTAGGGGAAATTAAAAAGGGACATTATTATGTGACATTCTTATGTGATATACTAGTATTAGATGATGAAAAAATAGTCATGTAATCATCACCCAACGAATGTGTGCCACATAAGAATGTCACCTAATAATATTCCCTTTTAGTGTATCTGCAAATTATGTACATACGGCATAACGACTAGATTAATCGACTGACAAAATTGAAATAAGCATATATAATCCAGAGATGATTTGTAAGCTAAATAAAGTAAATTAAGCAATTAGCAAAATTAAGATAGAATAAATCAGGAATTGCTTAACTAATTTAAACTAGAGTAGATTATTTTTGCCAACCAAAAAAAACATTGTTTTTTTTTATACAGGGGGAGACATGTGTGGTTTGAACCCGGAGCAACATTCTAACCATTGGATTACAATTAAAAAAAAAAAAAGAAAGAAAAAAAGAATAGTATAGTAGATTACGAATAAGTTACTTAACTAATTAAGTAAATTAGGAATTAACAACATTAAGCTAATATAAATTTTAGAAACAATCGACTTAAATTAGGAATAAACGTACTTAACTAATTAAGTTAGGGCAAATTAGGAATGAACTACTTAATTAAATTAGGGATTAAACAAATTAGGAATTAACAAACTTAAACCAAAGTAAATAACCTTGGTTAAAATTAAATTTAAATAACCTTGGTTAAAATTAAATTTAACTGGAGTAAAGAAGTTCTCACATTTCACGTCACGAGAATAACCTTGGTTAAAAAACGATGATACTCGTTGAAAATTGTCTATTTTTGGACGGTCGTACTTCCCCTGCTTTTCTTTCTTACAGAGACACAGAGTTTATTTCCGGAAGGTGGCAGTGAATGCATTTTTCTTCTCGACTTGAATTCAAAACTGGGTGAAGAATTCGAAACATCTTCAGTTCTAGCGATGAGCATTTCTTATCCTTCTGTTTCTTCTCAACCACCACAAGAAGCTGGGTCATTCTTGCAGCCGGGTGTATGGGAAGAAGATAAACCCATGGCTGCAGATCAAGAAACCCCAAACCCCCTCGACCCACAACTGAAATCAGACGAGAAATCTCTTGCAAAAGTACCAGAAACCTTTTTTGACGAAGGTAAACCAGGAGAGGAGGATTTTAAGAAGGTGCATGCGTTTTCACCAACCGTTGATCTTGATCACCACCTGTTTTTTTCCGATGTCACCCCAAAGCGTCCCCCGCACAACCTCCGTCCACGGCGGAGCTCCAGCAGTAGTCGCAAGAAGGGTAAACGAAATACGGAAAAAAAGCTAGCTACTGAGAAAACCTTCCGATGTTTGATGGAAAAACTAAAGCCCATCCCTTTTATGCCCCCTAAGATTCTGTTTTTTGCTAAGCATGAAATGCTATTGAAAAGGCTCGGTTTGTGGGACTTTGTGCATATTGATTTTGATGGAAATTTACAGTTAGAATTGATTGCACAGTTAGTTGCTACTTATGATGGAAAACAGGGTTGTAGTTTTGTTAATAAGTACCGTATTGCTGTGAATAGAACTAACCTTGCTCGCGCATTAAAGTTGTCAGTGAAGAAGGTGGAGGGCAATGTGGGTGGTGTGGAAGGTCTGGACTTGAACGCTTGGGTGTTGTCAGTGGAGGAAGTAGAGTTCATTGAGGATTTTGTGCCTGATTGGGTGTTTTTGCACGAGGATGACTGGTTGATGCCGACTGAGGTTTCAAACTGGATAGGGCTGATAAATGATGGGTATCTAGATGAGGTTGATTGGGCTGGAATGTTTTGGTTTATGGTAGAAAAGGAGTTGACACGAGGGGAACGGCTGATTGATTGTTACTATGCTGCACATTTGCAGCACCTAATTTTATCCCAGCACAAGGAAGCCTTCACCTTGGCTGAGAAGGAGGTGTTAGATGCAAAGATGGGGGAAGAAGAAGAGGGGAATAATGAGAATGATACGGAGGTTAAGCTGACGCTAGGGCAAAATGTTGGGGAAAAGATAAAAGAGATGAAGGACACAGAGATGTTGGATGCTGGGAAATTCAAGGAGAATGTAGCTGATCAAGTTCCATGGATTGTCGATGGGAAGAATGAGGCTGCGGAGTATTGCGTGAAGAGTTTCAGTGGGGAAGAAGATAGGAACAATCTTGACAATAAGAAGGAAAAGGAAGAAACTGAGGTGAAGCCGGAGGATGGATTTTTGGAGAAGGTAGCTGAACAAGGACGATGGCTTTTGGATGGGAATAACAACACCCGAGAGACATACACGAAAAGTGGTGGCTTTGAAGAAAGCAGGAGGGATAACAGCCTTGATAATCAGAAGGAAAATAAAGAGAGTGAGGAGGAGAAAGTGGAGGATGGATTTCATGTTTTGTCGGGTGATGATGTTCCTGGAGCGGATGGACCGACAAGAAATTTACTTCATGAGACGGCAGGGAACGACATAGCTTTTGGCTCAAATGGGCAGCTTTGTGAATCATTTTCAGTCAATCCCACTTCCCATATGCAAAATATGGCTATTATGCCATCATTTTTTAACAATGTAGGCAAACAGGTTATTTTACCGGATGATGATAGCTCACTTAACGTCAGTAACAAAAGGCTGAGGATTGATAACTCCTGGGATCATAATCATAAGCTAGTAGGTTTTGAAAGATGCATGGAGCAAACAAGAAAAATAGTGGAAATGGCTAAGATCATGTATGGTGAGACTGAAAAGGCTCAGCAGCACTTGGAGATCAATCAAACTCACTTGCTTAATGAGTTGCAGGGACGGGATGAGCTCATTGAACATCTCCATAAGACCAAATTGGAAGAGATACAGACTAGAGATGCAGAACTTTATCGTCTCAAACATGAATTATACTTAACGTCCAGTATCGTGGATGGCTACAAGAAGGTGGTGAAGGAAACTCAGAAGGCGTTTGCAGATTACAGGGAAAAGTTCCAACTTCCTGAAGAACCTCTTTACAAAGATGCCGGACATGGGGGTCTGATGTTGAGCACCAGAGAAATAGAGACACTACAGAAGAAGCAAGAAGAAGAATACAAATTGAATTGTTTACTTGTCGAACAGAAGGTAAAGGAGTCTGAAGGGTGATCTTGCAAAGTTAATTTATTAGATTAGAAGTTAACAAATCTTGAGAATGTTATGAAACTATCATATCCTAAACAGAAAATTCCTTGTTTTGCAGAAAAAGCTCCAGCTGTCTTTGGATCCTGAAGTCACTGCCCTTCATCGATGAATATTTAAGATTTTGATACTTGTTATTTTGTCAAAGAATATCTGTTGCAGACGTAGGAACAAATAGGCTTTTGGAATGTAGACTCGCTATCATTTGAAAATTAGCAACCACTAATTAGTATGTATTGAAGTATTATTTGTCCACTGATTCCTGTAGTGACTAATCTTTTTCAAACTTGAGATTTATGTTATTTAATGATATTCCAGAGAAAGCTATGGACAATAACTAAGTGTCGCAGGTCACAGGCAAGGAAATGTTGTCTTTCAAATGTGTTTTCTGGCAAACACAACTGAATTTAGAAAAGACATGCAATTTTAATACTATATTTATAAATAAAAACTGGGACTGCTCATCTTAATCTATTGCACTTATCTGCTGAGTTTATCCGAGAAGGACTCAAGTTTTCTGGTATATAATATCTATAAAGCTTAAATCCTGAATCAAATTTTGGTTGATTTGATTTGTCTTTTTCAATCGTTAGCTCATTAACGTGTCTAGAGCCATCATCATCATCATCATCATCATCATCATCATCATTATTATTATTATTATTATAATTATTTGTACTGTTGTGAAGAAAGTATTTCAAGAAATTTTATATATTTCTTGACAATTTTTGAAAGAATGCATTATTTCAGTAAGAATTAAGAAAAGGGCAAGGAATAGAAAATTTGATGTTAAGTTAAATGGTAATATCTTGTGAGCCATTGTGGTTCCTCTCTCTTTGTTGGTCATTTTGGTTTTGTTAAATTTCTGCAAGACTGCAACTTCATTTGTTTCACAGGGAAAAAGAAAAAAGTAATTTGGAATTTCCGGTCATTAGCACTCATTGAACTAAAACTTCTGTTTTTCTCCATCTGTGTGGCATTAGCTCAAAATATTTCTGCCCCTGTATTGTATTTCAAATCTATTCCCAAAATTTCAGCTATTGCAAGTTAAGTGAAGAACAGAAACCACCCCCCCCCCCAAACCCCCAAAAAAAGGCCACAACAACCCACCTAAAAAAAGAGGAGACAGCACGTCGATATTGGAGCTTGGGAACAAACAGAAATTTTGCTCATATATTGTTAATGTTTGGCGTTGGAGTGCAAACATTAGTCACAGGGATTAAAGTTGATCAGAAGCACCTAGAATCAGATCTATGTCATGTATTCGGACATCTTTAGCAGACCACTTATTAGACCAAGGATTTTGAAAGGATTTGAACGAAAATTGTTGATTGTTTGCCTTATCAGGGCAATCTTTACTCTCTCTGCTACAATCCGAAAAGAGGTTTGAGTTTTTTCCTTAGTGAATTATGCTAATGCGGCTGTTAAGCACTTTAGTTGAAGTTCAAGTCCATCGAATATCTGAACTCGCTTTGAAAAGGGAACATGCTTAAAATATTACAGTGTGCTCATTTTCACTTGTCAAGTAGGTTAGAACAACTTTCTTAAATAGTACATCATCTTTTAAAGAGCCATATGTCTCAAGTACTTGGTTACAAGTTTGGTTGCCATAGCTTTTCTGTTACATAAACAATTTTGATAAATCTGAAATGGTTCATTGTTTTATTTCTTATTATTTATTGTCGTTTGGCTCCTTGCAGGTAATTGTTTTTGTTAGAACAGCAATGCTGACATCCCTTTTGTTCTCACTTCCTTTAGACATGAAATTGTGTGTCAGATAGATACATTGTAGAAAACCTCAGACATATCGTACTCAAATATCTGATAAATTCGAGGAATCAAAAGAACTGATTCTAGTAAATTACCATGTTTTGGCTCGAGGGATGGATTATCCTGATGTTTCACCGTCTATTTAGGTAAAGGGAAGAACTTTATAAATGTGTTGATAATCTATTAGAACTATACTTTATCGAATGCAATAATGCTTCTTTAACAAACACTAACTTGTGAAGGTTAGATTTCCATCCCCTTTTCTTTTCTACTCAGCGGGTGTCAAATGCATCTTTTTGACCTGCATTTTTTCCTTTATTTTTCAACATGGTGACATCTACTGAAGAAAATTTTCTTATTATAGGCACAACTTCTCTTACTACGAGTTTTTGGTTGGGCTTTTCGTCAATTATTTGTCCTTTTAGTAGAGAATTTCTGTATTTCCTTAAACACTCTTTAAGTTTTTTTTCCCCCTCTTCTTTTTTTCTGTAAGGATGTTTTTGATAGCCAATCATTTTCCTTTATGAGTTCTAGATGGTTGCAATCTAATACCTATCCCTCAGAAAGAAAAAAGCAAAAAGAACAAAAAATAGTAAAATGGCAACTTTCTATAGATAAAATCCCCATCTTTGAAAAGACATGCTATTTCAATATACTATATTCATTATAGATAAAATTTATGACTGCTCATTTTAGTCTATTTCACTTAAGACAATGACGTTAGCAGAGAAGAGACTTTTTTTTTTTAATTACAGCAGAAAAGAGGCTTGTTTTCTTGTATATAATATCTATGAAGCATTAATCTTGAATAAAATTTTAATTGATATGGTCTGCCTTCGTTGATCATTTACCGGCTAACATGTTTAGAGCCATTATTATCATTTTGTGCCAAAAAAAAAATGTTTTGAAGAAAGTAATTCAAGAAATATTATATATTTGTTAACCGTTTATGTAATATGCAATATTTGATTTTGAGCATTTCATGGGTAAGAATTAAGAAAATGACAAGGAATGGAAAATTTGATCAGCTCCCAGAATTTCAGTTGTCACAAGTCAACCGAACGAACCCCAACCCCCACCCCATCCCCCCCAAAAGTGAAGAAAAAAGAAAATTAAAAAGAAAAAAAGGATTGGAAGAAAAACAGAAATTATGTTCACATAAAGGTGAGGTTAATGAATAATAATGTTTTCGCATCACAGGATTTAAAGTATCCAGCCAATTTTGGATGATAATCAACCCTTTGCATTTTTGTACTGGGAATGGCGTGAAACCTTATCACTCTTTGCAGCCTTATGCCCTTTTCCTAAATGTTCCTTTAACCATGCCCTCATGAAGTATGGCCATAGAGACTTTTTAAGTGGTGGTTTATGGCCTCTAATTATGACTCAACAAAAATGGCTCTGAAATTAAAAAAACTAATTGCTTCACATGTGCATTGCACAGAATGATAATATGAGATAATATAAGTAATTTAAGAAAATTAAACATGATTGTATAAAAAAGATTTAAACTATAATATTTGATCGTTTTTGTGTGTAAACAAAAACAATATAAGTGCTACTCGTAACACAATATCTTTTATTAACGAAAATAAAAAATGAACTACACAACAAAACCTAAGAAAATATTGAAGAAAATTTTTGAAATTTGTTTTAGGCTGCCACCGTATAAAGCACTGAAAAATATGTTACATTCGATAAATATAACTAGAATAAATGATAAAATACGTATTACAACATTTATAATAGAATTTGTTGTTTGACCATATTTAATACAGATCATAATTTTCAGACCTTTTTAATTTATAACTCAAATAAAGCGAACGCCAAATTTTTCTACAAAATGTACATCTAATTTATGAAAAATTTTCTATAGTATAACATCATATGGCACATGTGGCATGCATTGGAGTGTGCCACATGCACGCCATATGCGTCATATGGTGTCATACCATATGACACGTATGGTGCTAGAATACTACTCTTCCGATCTCAGACTAAATATTTTAATATATTAACATTATTTAACCGAACCACCATGACTAAGTCAATTAGAAAAATTAAGAATTAGCTAATACTAGAACTAATTCAAAAAAAAAATCTAATAGTGTAAGATAAAAACGGATATAGTTCACCAGTTTAGAATAAATTTTTTTTTTTTTTAATAATGATCTATTGAAATTTGAGAAAATTAGGACATCCACTTCAAATTGTTTTGCCAATTAAAAAATACGGCTATCTTAATTAACAAAGTTAATGCCGTCAAAATACGTTAATTTCTTCGAATTGGCCTAATTATGTGCTTTTTAGGCTGGGCCTCGTCAGGTGGTTCTCCTCCACCATTAATCTTTTACAAGGCGCCACGTCTGATGAGGGTTATTCATTCATTCATTTATTTATTTATTTATACACATGGGTAGGTGATTTATTAATTTAATTATAAATTTTTTTACATTAAATTGTTTATTAGAGCATCCACATGGATAATATTAAAATATGTTGTTAGAGTTATTAGTTAATAACTCAAAAAACAACCTACATTGATAGTATTAAAGTAGTTGCCAAAAACATTTATTTTAACAAGTTGTTAATTTTATTGTTAAAGTTAACAATAAACTTAATACTTTACGACGCTCTTCCGATCTCTTTTTTATTTTAATTAAATTGAGATTGGCTTACTCTTTGACTATTGAATTAATGGTTAAATTTAACACTCTTAATTAGAATCACCAATGTGGTACAAACTAATAGTTAAATTTAATTTGTTTATGTATCCTTTAATAATTACTAAAAGCTTTAATATGATTGGCTCATCCTTTGTCTTTTTTTTATTTTACTTAAATTCAGATTGACCCACCCTTTAATTATTTAATTAATGGCTAAATTTAACACTTTTAGTTATAGTCACTAATGTGATACAAATTAGTAGTTAAATTTAACTTACTTACGTGTTGTTTAACAATCACTAAAATCTCTACTTTTTTTTAAACCAAAAACTCTAATTTTTGCTTATGTGGATGATTAATTTTAACAGTACCAATGTAGATACTCTAAATGATAGTAATTTTTACACTAATTTAATTTAGTGAGAAATTTAAAAGTCACATTTATGTAACTATTTAATAAAAAAGTCACATCTTATCTTATCTTATCTTATCTTATTTTATCTTATCTTATATATATTAAATTAGGATAGTGGTTATACACAAGATTTATCGCCAAAACCATTATCCTACTTTTACATTCTTTTTTATTTTAATTTATTTTATTTTATTTTATAATAATAATAATAATGATCTATTAGTATTATCCATTAATTACATTTTGTTATTATTTTATTTTATAATTTTATAATAACATTAAAAAGTCATATAAAGAAATTAAAAAAATATATTTGTTTAACTATTTAATAAAAAAAGGCACATATGGGGTAATGGATAATTAAAAAGTCAAATTGAACTAAAATTAAAGTCTCATAAAAACTGAGAACTCATGTGTGTAACTAATTAACCAAAATTTTACATGTATAGAATAATAATTGATTAATTAAAAGGTCACATTAAATTAAAAAGTCACATGTGTATAAACTGAAAAGTCAGAATTTTGTAACCATATAATAAAAAAAGTCACATAATAATAATTATTATTATTAATATATGCAAAGGCCACTAAAACCCTTGTCGGCTGATGACATTTTAGTTACCTTTGTGGGCTGATAACATTTTAGTTAGATTCTTAATCCTTGATCAAGGGTTCGATTCCCCACCTCTACAATCCGCTTTGTGATATCAAAAAAAATAATATATGCAAAGGCCCACCATTGTATTCAAAACTTATTTGGAAGGAAATGAGCCATAGGAATGGCAACGGGCGGGTATGCCTTTCCCGCACCCCTGGTACCAAGTGCCCCAACCCCGTAGCCTATTGAATCAGATACAGGACAGGGGAGATTTGAGGCGAGTATGAAAAAAATACCCGTTACTCTCCCCATTAAGAAAATCTTAAAAAAATTTTAAAAAAAAATGAAAACTACATGAAAAACTATCTAAATTATCATACATCAAGTCCAAATTAGCTTGTCTTGAATTAGTTTTTATTATTTTAAGAAAATTTAAATTTTGAATTAGTATAAAACTTGCTAAAATTTTAACAAAAAGAAAGTTAGACAAAGTGATTAAGGTATATCGATTTATCTTTGAGTGCAAGATCGGAAGCATCAGCTGATCATTAGCCATTCTTCAATATCTAACTTTTCTATAATTAAAAAAAAAATTGGGTATCGGATCAAAGCGGGTCAGGGTGGCCACTACCTGTCCCTGACCTGATAAGAGTTCGAGGCGAAATTCTTTACCCCGTACCCGTCCTAATAATTAATGGGGCAAGTGATACCAGCCCCGCTAGGGGCGGGTCCCTGCAGATATCGGGTAATCTATATCTATATCTATATATTAGTTAATCGCTTAAGTCTCGGTACCTTTTGTACCATGATTTTCCCGCCTTTTTTATTTGGTAAATTTTGAAGTAACTGTTCCTTTTCTTTTTAATAAAAATTTTTGTGAAAGAACGCAGAGAAGATATAAACCGGAGATTATTGGGTTTAACAACTAAATCTCAACAATTCTCCCATTTGTTTTGTTTGTTAATATTTTTTACCAATAAATTAAAATACTAAATCTGAAATGTCAATTCTAAAACAAACTCTAATATATCATAATTCGTTAATTCATCATCTCTATCATGTGTATTAGTGAGTTTAATGTTCTTTGAATTTTTTAATGCATTTTACGTTTTTTTTATAGTTTTATTAGGATTTTTTAAAATGAGGCGGGCAATAGGTATTTTTTATATTATTGTTTATATGTATGAAGGGTTATATGTAAGAATGTATGTTGTTTTTTATATGATCTTGAACTTAACGATTACTAAGTCTATTGAACTTATTGATTCAATTAACATATAGTTGTATTTTTATATTTTCTAAGGGTGTAAATATTACAGATTTATGTTTAACTATCAAATTATACATTTTAATAAGTTTTTATACCCGTGTAACACACAAGTCGTTTAACTAGTGAGTATAAAATTGACATTCCTAATGGGCTACTGTGATAATTGCTTGGATCAAATTTTTCACGCACGGTTCACCCGCTTTTTTATGGTTTTTCCTTGATTAAATACTTTTGCACGTATCATTCTAAACTTTTCTCATTTTAGCGGTATAAACCTAAAGACCCATTAAAATTTTGAACTTTTTGGAAACTCAAGGCCAATAAATCACTATTATGAATAACACTTCTTCAGGTATTTTAATATAGGCATACATTTTCAATTCTTTCTACTAAATTATCAATGTCAGATTCCCTTTCTATTCCCAAAATTATATTTCCAATGGCCTCTAAACTATAATATTTGATCGTTTATGTGTATATAAAGAAAAACAATACAGTTTTACCTATAAAGCGATATATTTCGTTAATAAAGATAAAAAAATAGTTTACAAAAAAATCTAAGAAAAACATTGAAGAAAATTTGTGAATATTAGAGTCAGCCGAAAAATTATTCTAGAGTGCGAGATAAAGACGGATACAATTTACTGGCTCACAATAAACTTTTTTTTAATAATGATGAGTTAAAATTTTAAACTTTTTACAAACTTAAGGCCCATAAGTTAAGACCCATAAGTTAAGGCCCTATTATGAATAATAATTCTCCAAGTTGTTTAATATAGGCATGCATCCTTAATTCTTTTTACTAAATAACGAATGTGAGATTCTCTTTCTACTCCCAAAGTCACATTTTCAATGGCTCTTAAAAATATAATAAAATTTCAATATTTTTTAAACGGTAAAGATAAAAAAATGCAAAATTAAATGTTCTTTTTCCATATTATTTTAGGTAAAAATTAATTTATTTCAATTATTTAATTAAAATCAGTTCGATGACCTTGAACAGTTATTTTTTCCAATCTAATTTTTTTAACATTTGCGAATACTAGAATCAATTTGAAAAACAATCCGACAGTGTAAAATAAAGATGGATATGGTTCACAATAAACTTGTTCTCAATAACAACCTATTAAAATTTTAAAATTTTTAGAAGTTTAAAGCTCCATAAGCTAAGGCCTTATTATACATAACCTTTCTTCAATTAGCTTTATATAGACATACATCCTCAATTCTTTTCTCTAAATAACTAACGTGGGATTTTTTTCTATGCCCAAAGTTATATTTTCAATTACTCTTAAAAAAGCAATAAAATTTGAATATTTTTTTAACTGTAAAAATAAAAAAATTACAAAATCAAATGTTTTTTCCACATTAGTTTAGGTAAAAATTAATTTATTTCAATTATTTAATTAAAATCGATCAGATGACCTTGCACCGTTAGCAGTTCCAATTCGATGGCCAATCTATTTTTCTGAATATTTGTGAATATTGGAGTCAATCCTGAAAACAATCTAATGGTTTGAGATAAAGATAGATATGGTTCACAATAAACATTTTCTCATTAATGATATATTAAAATTTTAAACTTTTTAGAAGCTTAAGACCTATAAACCAAGGCCTATAAGCTAATAGCTTAATATAGACTTACATCCCCAATTCTTTTCACTAAATAACCTATATGGGATTCTCTTTTACGTCCAAAGTCGTTTTTTTATTGTTCTTAAAAAAGGAACAAAATTTTAACTTTTTTTTAACAATAAAAATCAAAAAATTATAAAATCAGATTTTTCACATTATTTTAGGTAAAAATTAATTTATTTCAATTATTTAATTAAAATAGGTCAAATGACTCTGAACCCTTAACGTTTCCGGTTCAATAACCGTTTGGTTTTTTGAACATTTGTGAATATTGAAACCAATTTGGAAAATAATCTGATGGTAAGAGATAACAATATGACGGTGTGATATAAAGATAGATATGGTTTACAATAAACTTTTTTTTCAATAATGATCTATTAAAATTTTAAACTTTTTAAAAGCTTAAGACCCATAAGATAAGGTCTTATTATACACAATCCTTCTCTAAGTAGCTTAATATATGCATACATCCTCAATTCTTTTCACTAAATAAACAATGTGGGATTCTTTTTCTATTTTTAAAGTTGTATTTTCAATTGCTCTTAAAAAGGGAATAAAATTTAAACATTTTTTGTCACGCCTCCGCTCAATTTATAATTTTGTTCCGATATCTTATATTAATTAACAAATACCATAACGGAAGTTTCAATACAAATAGCGGGAACGGGACGTACAAAATGAACAAAATGGCTTTTGATTTGATATGGCTTTTGATTTGATAAGACTAATTACTTAAACTAACAAGTTGTTATATTGTAAAGAATCCTTAAAGTTTAATTTTTCAATAAAATGCAAAAAACGCAACAAGTTATGTTAGTAGAAATATTTTATTGCTTACCAAAACATGTCAAATCATTAGAAAGCTTTTATTTTGAAACGTAAGTTTCAAACTATTACAAGAACCACCCATATAAGGCGTAAAAATATCTATATTATAGAGAGGGGAGCATATTTATTAATATAAAATGTATTAAATTCATAGTTGTGCTTCAAAGACAGGTTTCCACTACACGCACAACTCTACTCCCGTTCACGAACATGTTCCAATGCCTGGCTTGCCTTACTTTTCAAATGTCATAGCTTCAATTATCTACAAAAATTGTAGTAAAGGAGAAGTGAGCACGAAGTACTCAGTGAGTAACAAAACCCTTTGATTCACTCTTAAATTGAAAGATTTATTTCCAAAAAGATCATTGAATGCACAAAGCTTTTCAATACATAAGAGGGTCATATCTCTAGTTAAACTACTACTTGTGGCGCGTGCAAGGGTCATATCAATTCAATTATAGCCATCTACAATTAAGTGGATCCACAATTAACCCCGGTTGAGCCTTATTGAAGTTCTAATTCAAAGCAAATACCACACTGATCTTCCCTATCCTGGATCATTGAGTAGGTCATAGTGTGGGAAATAATTTAATCAATTCAATACAATACGGGTAGAGCAACTAGTGATTCAAATGCAATAAATCAATCTTTCTTTTTAATGCCTCAAATCCATATTTTTCTCATGGAATACTTCAATTAAAACCATGCTTATCGTATCAAAACATCATAAATGCAAAAAGGGAATCAAAAAATTAGTTACTCACATCTTTAACTTGATTTTTCCAAAGATTATTTGAGTTACTGACAAATATCCTCAAAATCTTCATTTCTACACTTAACTAAACTTTTCCATCAACCATGTGCATCACTTATTGAATCAAGACTTAATACAACTCTTCAAGTAAGGATTGTTTAATTTTCCTATTTGGGCAATACACATTTGAAACCATTTTAAAATCAAGAATGGTGTCTTATGCTTATGAAATTCTCCTAAAAGATAGAAAACTCATATAAGTTCATCATATATGAAATTGAGCTCAAGAATACTATGTTGGAAATGCCAAAATATTTTTCAACCTCCTAAAAATCTGTCCTAAGGTGCCTACTGACCACTTTCACAAAACATATCATAAAAACTCCTACAGGTCTCCAAACGGTGTCATTCAAGTTCCAGATGATAGAGAACGCATAGAGATCATTTTCCAACTTGTATCTTGTTAAAATTCCACATATACTATCAGTTATGATCTTTTAAAATTGAAAGACAGAAACTACATACATAATACTCACATGCCTAAAGTCCTTTTATTAAACTCATACATACATGCTTGGCTTCCTAGAATTCAACATTAGCTCCTTATGCTTTCCTTTTCATGAAAGAAGACATTGCTTTCCGTCTTCCAATTAACCCAAAGCTTCATTTAACTTAACAAAATACTATGGAATTCACTTTAAAATCCAAAAGAATACTTCATTCAAATTTTCAACTTCAATTCTCCCTTCTTAACTATAATTTCATATACTAACTTTACATAATTCTCTTTTATTCTTTATATACTTCCAATTTCATCTCTAACAATAATTTCACACCATTTAAAC
>CAVNYN010203936.1:30085-47058 GCA_963692815.1 Nyctanthes arbor-tristis | reverse complement strand
CCACCTGTTGCACCCTACTCCTTCACCCTCCGTCTGGTACAACCATCTCCCCTCGTGCCTAACCGAAGCTCCCTATTCATCACATATCTTGCTTTGAAAAGATGACAGATATATATATTCCAAAGCTTTGCAATGAAGCAATTCAGTGTTGAACTGTTCTCTCCGATGTACGCCTTCCATATCATCCACCACAACATACAAATATGCAACTTTTGCTCTAACGTTGCTCAAGTCAAGAACCAGACGGACGGTGCACCTAAAATTGTCATATAGGAGTGGTCTCAAAAGCTCCCAGTACCCCATTTGCTTCCACAACGATTTTACCCCGTTGTACCATCCAAAAATGGAACATTAGTCTCTCTTACACCACACCAAACACAGCTGGTCCAACAATCCACATGGTGTCGCTGGAGATTTTCCTTTGCTGGAATTGCATTGCTTGCCAGCCATCAAACGAACAGATGAATCTTCAGAAGAACATTCAAAAGACCAAATCTCCTTCCGCCATAAGTGTGCCTAAGTAGAGGCCTTCTAGAGGGCTTAGGGCCCCAACAACGACTCAACAAAAAGAGTCTCGAAATTAAAAAATTATTACTGAAAATTTAAATATTTATATATATAGCGAATTACATTCACACTGTTGTTGAGTACACCACATCAAAATTATTTTAAAGGTCCTTAATATTTAATATTTATTGTAAGTGCAACCTTAACCTTTTTCCCTTTAATTTTTATCATTAATCTTCCACTAATTGTAAATTTTGTCTATATAGATATTTTTTGTCTAAACGTTTTCTTTATTTAGATATCAAATTACTAATTTATCCACACTGATTTTAATAACCAAAATATATAATGAATAAGAAGCACCAAATTTGTTTTTTATTTCAAATAATGCTATCATAGTTTAGATATAAACTATTATTTACGTAACCAGTAGATTAATTGTTAAAAATTAATTACAGAAAATGGTACAAACAACTTGAGGGCATAATTGTCATCATAAATAAAGTTGTAGACCTATTCATGCAATTAAAATGTGGTGCATATAACATATTTTGAAGTGGGAATATAATTAGCCTATTTATATTTTAAGTATGAGATATAATACATAATACATATATAAGTGACATTTATAAGTTGACTAAGGCGAAAAAAATTAATTGTAAAGTACACCTAATAATCAGTTTAATTTACATAACTACCATATTTATATATTTACTTCAGTAATATATTCTACGATAAATTTTTGCAATATAAAGTTTTAGTTCAGGACCCCCAAAATTTTAACTTAGAGTTGTTTAGGGCCCCAAAAACCTTGGAACGGGAGTGCCTCTATTAGAGACCTCGGATATAGCAACTCATTCTCTTACAGCATATGGTAACCACTTCTAACTGAGTACTTGCCTAAAGCCGTATAGTGCCATGTATGCATGTCCCTCCCATTGCCATCTCCGAGTGGAACGGCCAAGATCATAGATGGCCATGAGAGTGTGCATGTCATGCAATTACACAGGGCTTAATCATCTAAGGGCACCTTTTTTTTTGGTGGGGGGAAGGGAGGGTTATAGGTATGACATTAAAATTTTTGAAAAATTTTTAGAATGTAATATGTTAAAAAAAAAATAGGTATTATTGGGACACCAATTTTTGAGAAAGTTTATTGAAAGTTATTGGATTAAGAAATTAGAATGTATTTTATTATTTTAAAAAAAAAATCAAATAACTACTACCTTTTAACTTAAATTTGCTGTTAACCACAAAGCCACTAAGCACCCCTGTAACATCCCGGGAAATTTAAGCTACGTGGTCGCTATATTTGACGATGATGGAATCATTGCTTCCGTTACATTGAAAGATTTTAAGATTTGTACTCTAATGGTATGGAAGAAAGAAAGCGGCTCATGATTGACAAAATATAGAAGTGTGGTGACTAAATTACAAGACGGCACAAAGTACAAAGGCTTCTCGAACAATAAATGTATGAACCTCATTGCGCCACATCACGCCAAATGTCACCTTGTGATTGACGAAACTCAAATGAGAATTGAAAACGGTTAAGTTCCGAATATTATAAAGGGCTATTGAGTCTCCAAAGTCTCCCAAGCCCTCTCAACACCCCATATCTCCTCTCTTCCACCCCAAATTCCTTTGAGGCCAAGAAATGGGAAAGAATGACCCTTAAAACCCTCCAAAACATCACCGTTGTATTTGAAAAAGGGTCCTTACCATGTATAGGAAGATTGTAACCTAAAGAATAGCTTTGATAAAGGCATTTCAAGGCTTTAATAACACTTTTCCACATGAGAATTATTCAATGAATGTTTGGGTAATCTTTGAGGTGAATAACACATGTATTGGTTCTATCTCTTCTATCATTTGGCTCTCTTCTTCTCTTTGTGTCTTGAATATCTCTGTTTTAAAACTTGTGTCTTCCTTTAATTGTATTTGGCCTTTGATAATTAACGGTGCACTATTGCTTTAGATAAATTGTTTCTTTATTCTTTGGGGCATCTCTAGTGGCGCTATCTACCCATCTTGAATTGTATTTGTACTGCTTTGTGGTATTATGAGCTTTCTGTGTGGTCTTGGTCATTTGTACTATTTGTATCATATGACTTACGGGTAGAGGCTAAACTAGTGATGTGTTCGAGTTTTGTGCCTTTGTACCTTTGTCATTTGATGATCTTTCTTGTATTGTTTTGTGAGGGTCAATGCACATTGTTATTCATTGGGTACTTTGTACTCACCCCCTCTCTTTTACAATCCTCAAGGTATTAAATAACTAGATTTGTGGCCGGATTGTCTCAAAGGTGGAGAAGATATATGTATGAGATTGAGATTTCAGCACGTGACCGATGTTTCGTTGTAGGTAGTCCACAGTATGCTTAATTATCAGAGTGCGCAGCGAAAGCGTCTCAACACATTTGAATGGTATTTGTAAGGTCTCGCCCTCGATTTTGAATCGAGATATACATTTAAATGCTTCCGTTATTGTTAAAAATTGGGGGCGTGACAACCCCCTTCTCCCTCCCCCTTTAAAAAAATAAAAAAACTATAAATCTGACGAGTTAATAAAAAGAGAGGGTACCATTTTATATTATCGCACATGAAACTCAAATTTTGAGGGCCGACCCTGGCTAGGATACTTATCTCCTTATCAATGATACGAACAAAATTGTTCGTAAAAGAAAATAGATAAATTTCTGGATATGTTGGGTAAATTCGAGGAAACACCAAGATATTGATTTTTCGGATGAAAGCACACATTTTTTTTTATCAATTTTACATCTTTAAATAAAGATTGATGAACACTATCCCACTAACACATTGATAGCTAAATATATGGACATTATCTCAAACTACTTTTATTAATTCAAACTAAATAAGCAACTAATATCTAAACACTAAGTTATGAAATTGCTAAATAAAATAGAACCATAACAATCAACTGAGCAAAACACCAAACTCGAAGTGAATAAACTCCATTTCTACCACCCACCATCAACAATAGATCACTAAGCCAAAACAAGTCTGGTCAAGGCACCGTCAACGGTCGAGATATGCATGGCCGGTCCTAAGCGAAATTTTAAATGAGGCATTTTATCAAAAATTTTAAATTAAGTACAGCTTTATTTATTTATTTATTTTTTTTTTTTTTGAAGCGAAGATTAAGTACAATTTGGAAAATGCTTCTAAAGCAGAAAGCCCATCGACAGGAAGACTACGGAATGACGTGGCTTCTCAAATTCTTATTTCTCTCACGCCTCTCTCTCTCTCTCTCTCTCTCTCTCTCACATACAATTCCAATTTCTGTCCTCTCATAGACAACCCTGCGCCCCGTTTTCGGTGGATGGAGGTTAGGTTTTTTGTATTCTAACTAATGTTATGGAATTGAAGGATTAATTTTCTATAGAATTCAATTATTGGCCGTAATTCAGTTGATAAGAAAACATTTTCTCTTAATTAATCCTTTATGTATATTAAAAGCAAGATTAATATTAGGGGAAAAAGCTAAAGGAAAAAAGAGTATTTTATTGGACACGTGGTGGTAATTGGAAGGGGAGTGGGGGAAAAGAATATTTTACTAGATTGGAGAAGAGTGAGAATGGGTGGTAAACAAGGGGCCAAATATGGCCCCTCATTTACCCCTTTAATTGACGCATTATTTGTGGTTTTTTTTTGTTTTTTTGGGGGGGGGGGTGTGTGTGTGGGAATCCAAATTTTGGATTTTTTCCTCAAACACTAGTTGTGCTCTAACAAGTGTAAAAATAGACACATACCAACCTTATACTATTATTATTCTTTAATTTTATTCTTTACGTATGAATGATAGAATGAACTTGACGAGATTGATCTGAACAAATTATAATAAAACTAAAATTATTTCTTAATCTCAAAATGACATTCCACCTAAAGGATTTCAGAAACAGTAAATAATGACTAACTACTTGCTGATCCATAACAAGATCCTATCAATATAACAAGAAACTATAAGAAAACCAACCACTACGGCCGTGAAGTATATCCACAACTCCGCCTGTATTCGTAATATAGGGTTCGCTTAGCGTAAGACAGGTCTCTAATGTTGCTGAAGCAACCATTACTGAATACTGCAACTGCAATGCAACGACCACCTGTAAAAGTTAAGGCTTGAGCCTTAATATCGTTTATATTCGGATAATATTGTTTTTCTGCGAGGGTGGCGTTTGGATTTACATCTGGTACCACGGGGTTACATGCGTCGTACAGCACCATATCAGACAAACAATTCCTGGGGCAAATACTAGGATCTGCGTCTGGTTTTAGTGGGGGCGGAGGAACTGGGAAAAGTGGCGATGGAGGTGGCTGAGGCACTGGAGAGGGTTGCTCAGTTGTTGGAGCAGGTGGTTGAGGCCAAGGAGACGGTTCCTCGGGCGTTGGAGAAGTAGGCAGCAATGGTGGCCGAGGCACTGGATACGGTTCTTCAAGCGTTGGAGAAGGAGACAGCAATGGTGGCTGAGGCACTGGAGACGGTTTCTCAGAAATTGGAGAAGGAGGCGGCAATGGTGGCTGTGGCACTGGAGACGGTTTCTGATTAGGTGTTGGAGAAGGAGGCAACAACGGTGGCTGAGGCAGTGGAGACGGTTTTTCTGGCGTTGGAGAAGGAGTCAGCAATGGTGGCTGAGGCAGAGGAGACAGGTGCTTGGGTGTAGGAGAAGGAGGCTGAGGCAGTGGAGAGGGCGGGAGTGGCGTTGGTGAAGGAGACAGCAATGGTGGCTGAGGCACTGGAGACGGTTTCTCAGAAATTGGAGAAGGAGGCGGCAATGGTGGCTGAGGCACTGGAGACGGTTTCTGATTAGGTGTTGGAGAAGGAGGCAACAACGGTGGCTGAGGCAGTGGAGACGGTTTTTCAGGCGTTGGAGAAGGAGTCAGCAATGGTGGCTGAGGCAGAGGAGACAGGTGCTTGGGTGTAGGAGAAGGAGGCTGAGGCAGTGGAGAGGGCGGGAGTGGCGTTGGTGAAGGAGACAGCAATGGTGGCTGAGGCACTGGAGACGGTTTCTCAGAAATTGGAGAAGGAGGCGGCAATGGTGGCTGAGGCACTGGAGACGGTTTCTGATTAGGTGTTGGAGAAGGAGGCAACAACGGTGGCTGAGGCAGTGGAGACGGTTTTTCAGGCGTTGGAGAAGGAGTCAGCAATGGTGGCTGAGGCAGAGGAGACAGGTGCTTGGGTGTAGGAGAAGGAGGCTGAGGCAGTGGAGAGGGCGGGAGTGGCGTTGGTGAAGGAGACAGCAATGGTGGCTGAGGCACTGGAGACGGTTTCTCAGAAATTGGAGAAGGAGGCGGCAATGGTGGCTGAGGCACTGGAGACGGTTTCTGATTAGGTGTTGGAGAAGGAGGCAACAACGGTGGCTGAGGCAGTGGAGACGGTTTTTCAGGCGTTGGAGAAGGAGTCAGCAATGGTGGCTGAGGCAGAGGAGACAGGTGCTTGGGTGTAGGAGAAGGAGGCTGAGGCAGTGGAGAGGGCGGGAGTGGCGTTGGTGAAGGAGAAACTGTAGGTGGCTCTAGAGAAGGAGGAGACGGAGGTGGGTGGGGTTTTGAACATGCATGTTTTGCATATTCACAGGTTCTCTTAAGATAATACATGGAAAAATCCATTAAAGATTCTACACAGTGATAATTAATTCTATTTACAGCTTGACAACACTTGAGAAAGGGACTTTGAGAGAATGAAACATCAATGAATTCATCCCGCCAACCCCATGCACTGCCACATTCAGAATAGTAAGCAGTAGCGGCTCCACAATCTTCATTGAGAGGATGGTTATTAGCGCTCGACTCTGAAATGCTTTGTTTGAATAAGCTGCAAACAAGCAACATAATTGATAATAACACTTTTGCCATGTTTTGGTAGTAGTGGATCAGTGGTGAATGAATGTAGAAATTTGTGAGGTATTTATAGCTTTATCTTAACTAAGTGATAACATTGTAGAATTAAGTGATAATCATAAATCATAAATAAGATGCAGAATTTGTGATAATCATAATTTGTGATAATCATAAATCACGAATGTAAGTTAAAAATGCCAGACTCTTGAATATATATATATATATATATCCCCACGCCCTTTCTCGTTTAATATATATATATATATGTATGTATAATCATATAACTAAAAAAAAAATTAGAAGTTGGAACTTACAAATTACTAGTTATTAGCACACGCATTGCACGTGAATTTTGAGCGATGTCATAAATTTACCTATAATATATATTGATTTATACTAAGATGTTTAATTTAGATGTTCATTTACACATATATTACGTTGAGAGTCTGAATGTAATATTTTATATTATATGTATAGAATAGAAAACGTTTACATATCAACAAATATTTTAATAATTTAATACATTTTAGGCGTAAAAATTTTGTAAAAGGTATACAATAAATAATTTCTTTTAATCATTTTTTTTACACCTTTTCATTTCTTAACCCCTCTAATTATCTATATATATTAATAATAAGAGAAGTTTGTCTGATATTTTTTTCTCGTGAATAGTCTAGTTTTATAAGAATTCTGATGATATCACTAATGACGTCATTTATGAAATTATATTTTTTCATTTTCTTTGAATTATCTTTTTTACTGCATCTTCCTTATCTTTTCCTATTTGAAATTTTTACTGATCCAGTCCGTTTCTAATCACTGTAGATATGCTTGTGTCAATTCAGATTTCCTTAATTTCTCTTCTTTGTGCCTTATCCTTAAAAATCTTCATCCGATTATGGCTTCAATTTGAAACTCGAATATTCTAATATTTCTCTTCATTTATCTTTGATTATTAATTTGAATTAATTTTCTTTTTATTTCATTAATTCATTTTCATGATTTCTACTTTTTGGTTTTTGATGTAAGACTTTTTTTCTTAACTCTTCGTATATCTTTAATTTTTTTATTTGAATTAATTTTTTTAGAATATTTGAACTATTTTTTTATATTTTCTTAATTAGTCCTTTTCTTGATTTTTAATTTTAGGTTTTCAATTAAAGATTTTAATTGGGTGTCGTGTTGTGTTCAAGCTTGAATTGCACATTTAATTCGGATTACCATTCTACCACTTGTGTCGTAAGGAAATTTTTTTTTAGACATTTAACTTTATTTTATTTTTTACCGTCCCCCTGCCCACACTTGATTATTTTATTACTATGAATAAAAAAATGAATTGATCTCTCTCTCTCTCTCCCCCCTCCCTCCCTCTTCCTACACACACAGCTACACTACTTTTGCTGCAAATATTATAATAAACATTTGAAAATTTTTTTTAGTATACTTCAACAATTCACGATTAATTCTTTAAAAAAAAATCTCGAATTAACCTACTTTACACATTTTAAATTTATAAAAGCCAAATTTGACAGATTATGATCTGATTGGTTTTTTTTTAAAGTATAGTTACATAAATTATATATTTCCACTGCTGTTTTCATGGAAATTAATTAATCATATTTATATTATATTTTGTGGATGTTTAATGGAAAATTATTGTTTTTGTGGAAATTAATTAATCATACTTATATTATATTTTATGAAAATTTAATAGTGCTAATTCTACATTATCTTCTTTTCTTTTCTTTTTTCTTTTTTTTTTACAAAGTATAGTTATTTTAATATTTATTTTTAAATTATAAATAGTTAGAAATACAATAAAAATAAAACTTTCTTCCTTCAATTACAAAAATTCCAAGTTTAATATTATAGAGGGAAAATGATTGGGACCTCATCTTTCTTTTTTTTCTCTATTTTTTTTTTAATTTCTGTTGTTATGCCATGCAACGCACATGGTGAAAAATCTAGTAATAATAATCTATATATTAATAATAAGAAAAGTTTGTGTCGTATATTTTTTCCCGCCAATAGTCTGGCTTCATAACGATTGTATGATATGCTTTTTTCCCTCCAATAGTCTGACTTCATAAGGATTTTGATAGTATCACTAATGACGTCATCTGTGAAATTATGTTTTTTTATTTTTTCTGAATTATTTTTTAATCACATCTTTCTTATCTTTTTCTTTTCAAAATTTACACTGATCTCATCTGTCTTTTAATTATAAATAGTTAGAAACAAAATAAGAATAAAGCTTTCTTCCTTCAATTAAAAAAAAATTCTACGTTTAATATTATATTAAGAAAATGATCAGGACGTCATCTTTCTTTTCTGCCTTATATTTTTTTAGTTCATATTGTTATGCCCGTGCAATACACGAGGTGAAAAATCTAGTAGTAATAATAATAATAATTGTTTTAAAAATAATAATAATAATTCACAAATTGTTCTCAACCTTTACACTTTTTATTAACTAGGTCTCCAATATCTTTTTTTTTTCAATGTCATAAATCCCCAACTTTTTATAAATTCACTCATAAGGTTCTTTATAACATTTAATTTTTTAGCCTTATTTTTTAAATAAAAAAATCTAAAAGTAATAAAAATAATAAAACAAAAGGGAAAATAAAACTTGATCGCAGAGCACACGGGAGTAAAAACTAGTTTTAAAGAAAAGTAGACAACATCACGCTAGAGATTTTTATTTTATAAACAAGGAAACAGTTATGCTTGCTAGTGAGTTATGAAAGTATGCTACTTTTTCGAAAGTATGAGTGCTACTGGGCTACGATTGCTAGTTTATAGTTTTCTAAAATTAATGGGGGTTTGTAGAGTGAGGGTGGTAGGTGAACTGATAAAGAGCATCCTTTAGTAGGGAGAAAAACTTAAGTACAATGAATGTATCATCTTAGGTGGTACATTCAACCAATAGTTACACTATAATTTATTAAATATTTCTTTCATTTAATATTATTATTTTTATTAATGACAAGTCAATCTCATTTAATGTAGTGAATATTTTTTGTTCCATTCTCACCTCACTTTTCTATCTCTTTTCTCTCCCCACCCACCAACAAGTAGTCACCCAATTTTCTCTCTTGACACATATTATTTTCTCGTCTATTTAATTATTCTCTCGCCTGTTTTGAAGTTTTCATGCATCGATTGCGATAATTGTAAATATAATTAACAAAGACATGTCGTTTGAAATATTATTCGATTAAATTTCATTTGTTAACTTTACAATAACTTTGGTGTATTTGACACATAATTTAATAACTCTAAAAAGATTTTTGAAGACACCGACACAACTTCACCACATACAAAAGCAACATATTCAATTATTCATAGATATCATCATAGAATTATTTTGAAAAGAATATTAGAGAGAAAAATATTCATTCACTTACCTTTCTACTTTGCGAAATTGTCTTCCAAAATGGTGCAATATGATACTGCCAAAAAGAACCAAATGATGAGCAGTTGTTTTTTTTTTTTTTTTGCAGTGGAAAAGAGTCAAAAAAGAAAAAGAATTTGAAAGGTCAATTTTTACTGATGAGTAGGGAGGGTGGGGGAGATGAGAGAGAGAAAATGAGATGAAAATAGGGGCGGTAAAAATTAGGTGGCGCGAATCCTATTAATTGTTATTAATAAAAGATAATAATATTAAATAAAAGAAATGAGGTGGAAATATTTAATGACATGTAGTGTAACGATTAGTTGGACGTATCACTGAGGATAGTACATTTGCTGCATTAAGTTTTTCTCCTTAGTAGGACACGGTTCTGGGTTTGAGTCTGTGCTTCCCTCACTGTAGTTCCCCCAGTTGAAAAAAATTGAGGAAGTTGTATTCAATTCAAACTTCTATAAACTTTTAAAAACTTTTTTGAATGGATGACTTTTGTGATTTTTTAGATTTTCTTAAATTTTTGTGAATTTAATAGGATTTAAGTAGGAGACTTATATAGATTTTTGTTGACTTTATTTAAAAACTCTGTAAGGCTTTTTGAAACTTTAGATATTCATTTTTAATAATTAAAATTATTATTATAAGTATATAACATTATGTTGAGCTGCTTTTTAAATGGGCAATTGTATATCAATAAAATAATTTTCAAAAATGAAAGATTAAGTTGGTACTAAAAACTTTTTTATGAAATTTTATAACATCGTGAAATTCAAAACATTTCGTAAAACTCAAAAATCTAATACATAGTTTTATTATCACCATGTGACAAAAAATAAAATATCACATATTATTATAACATATAAGCGGTCAAATGAGGTTGCGGAATGGAACTAGCAGGATAGGGTGTAGATGAAGATTTTCTATCACATCCCGCCTCTATCGTAATTTTTAGCCCTAACTCTACAATAATTGAATTAATAACACATGAAATTAAAAAGTAATAATAATCGATCTACGAGAATAACTAATGAGAAAAATGTTCGAGGGAAACTAATAATTATTAATCTAATTGATAAAAACTAAAATAAATGAGTACTTGAAATATAGAAATAACCAACCTAAAAAAAGAAGAAAGAAAGAAAGAAAGAAAGAAACTATTGGGAATCTACCTGAATGGTATCCAAAAAAAAAAAAGGTGCCGCACAATGACGGGGCGATGCAGAAGTGACTTATGTCTCCCTTCCCCATATAATAAAACATATAATAATTTGGAAAAAAAATAAGAAATAAGAACAAAAATAAAACAGCAAAAAGTAAGACAAGAGTCCACCTGTCCTTGTCTTGAGACATGACAGAGAATGGGATGACGTATGTTATTTGGAAAAAAAAAATTATAGGAATGGATGGGAGAGGGTTTATAGAGAAAAATGGAAGAGAAATTCCCTTTTTAAAATAAAAAAAGAAACTCACATCACTATAATACAAGAGAGCCTTATTTCAATTGCCAATATTCATCCAACTAGTATATTACTCGTGTGTTGCACGGGTCCAGAAAAACTAATTTTTTATAAAACGATTTCTTCAATTCTAGACACTTGCATAGATATTGCAAAGTATACTCGAAAACCTAAACTCCTGTAGGGACCTGCCCGGTTAATAATGAGTGCAGACTAGGCGTCCGGTCATGCCCCGAATGCTTGGCAGGTAGGGACGGTTTTGCTTGCCTCGCTTGAAACCTGTTTTATTAAAAACAATTTATTATTATTTAATTTAAAAAACAAGAAGTAACTTGCATTGCCGTGACTCAAACCTATAACTTTTTATGAGTAATCTCAAACACTTGAAAATTTCTAAGGAGAGTTAACATCTCCTTTATGGAGTGAAAAAGTGTCACATGGCCCTATATTATTGGGGGGATCAGGGGGTGGGCCCCGCCATATAGTTCTACGGGTGGTACTTGTGACGGGTGGAGAAGCAATTTCATAGGAAGAACCATTTTAGGTACCTATAGAATTAGATTCAAGCCCCCAATTTTTGATCATCTCGAAAGGGATTCTTGTCTTTTGAAAAGTTTTATAAATAAGCTTATTTACAAAAAACAATTTATAAATAAGCTTATTTATAAATAAGCTTATTTATAAAGTGTCACATGAGGTCATGTGACACTTTTCCACTCCATAAAAGAGAAGTTAGCTCTTTATAGCCGTATCGCAAACACTCACCACTTAAACTAACACATGACTTGTTGGAAAAAAAGAAAAGAAATTTGTAAAACGGGGTGGGTTACGAGGATTTTCCCGTCCTGTCCCCACCTCGATTGCATCATCATTTAAGTTAAATTAAATAGTCAAATCATGCTCTCTATTTCTAAAAGTTAATTTAATAAATTTTTAGGAGTATATTTTTAGACATTTATTCTCTAAAGTAGAAAGTATGTTGGAATTAAAGACTCTCTTAGAGATACTCTAAATCTTTGGTAGTGTGTAAGAAAAAAATGTAATATGCCAAATATATTTTACAATTACATATATCATTCAACTTCTGTTCCACAGAAATCATCATATATTTTATAAATCACATGGGCTATGCACGAAAATCATAATATATAAAATTTATTTTGCAACTATGAATCATTCAAATCACTACAAATATGAACCATAGTAGATGTAGCGTAACATATTATGATACAATTATCAAATTTTTGTTATTTTGTGTACGAAAAAAATAAATATATAAACAAATAAAGGCACATTTTTATGGAAAAATAAAAAACATAATGTCATTAGCTTTCAATTAAAAAATTTTTAAAGTAGCAAAATAAAAAATTATTTTTTTAACTTAATTATAGTTTTTTTCTAAAGATTAATAATTATAATCTTAAAATATGGAGGAAAAAAAGAAAAGTCTATCCAAAAGCAGCCAATCTTTTATATTATTTAATAAAGTTATTTAATGTTCATGAATTCATAGTTAATTTTTTTTAACACCAGCGATCTGAAAATTGGTAAATAAGAATTAGTCAATTTTTTTATTATTATCCACACATAAAAAATAAATAAAGATATAAAGACACATTTTTTTCGCTAAAAGGAAAAAAATGCATCGTCATTAGTTTCTAATTAAAATAAAAAATTTTGTAAATTAGCAAAATAAATCATTATATAGTTTGTTAAGCACAAATAATTGTAATTTTTAAGAAAATAAAAAAACATAGAGAGAAAAGTCTATGAAGCAGCAAACTGTTATTGTTGCTCGATGAACTTATTTAACGTTTAAGAATTCACTTTTTTTTTTTAAACCACAATTCTAAAAGTGTAATAAAGAAATAATTAATATGCCAACTTATTTACCTGACTAAAAAATAATTAAAAAAATACAAATTGGTTTATGACATATTTAATTAATATGCCAACTTATTTTTTACATGCATTGTTAAATTTTTTTTAAAACCAATTAATTACAATTAAGTTAAATAGAAATTGGTCAGGAATTAATTAGTAATGTGCATGTTCATTTAGTTCCAACAAATAAAATGCAAAAATAAAAAAATTAACCATGCTTTCATTAGTTTCCAATAAAAAAATTTGTAAATACAAAAAAAAAACCATAAATTTTTCTAAAGCATAAATAATACTCCCTCCATCCCATAAAAAAAGTCTCCTATCATTTTTCACATAATTTAAAAAAGTCCGATTAATATTATTAGAAAAGTAGAATTTATGAACATTTTTCCTAATATGCCTTTTATTTAATTGTTATTCAACTTTATTAGTTTTTATTTATTAGTATCAATGCACATTAAATAGGGCACATAAGAAAATTCAAAAACTAATTAACTAAAGTAGACAATAATTTGGGACAAATAAAAAATAAAACTGGGACCATTTTATGGGATGGGGGAGTAATAATTCTTTGGAAAAAAGGCGTGTTTTCGAAAAATTAATATATATATATATATATATAAGTATTAATGCAAAAAATTAATTAACAAATGCAATTTAATTTATGACACATTATATTGTGAAAATGACATTATGTAATTATGACATACATAAATATGTCAATTTATTTAAAATATGAATCATTTAATGCTATTTTTTAAACGAATTGACTATATATTGAATACAAATTAGATCAAGAACTAATTAATAAGGGATATTTTCCTTTCAAAGAGGAAATTAACCTTAAATTTTGGTGGAACATAAATAATCATAAATAAATTAAAAAAAATCCTTTTCTTTCAAAAAATAAAAAAAACCTAAAAGAAATGAATAAAAAATAAAAAAATGAGGCTGCCGTGTGTAAAAACGGGTGCTTTGGAAATGAAAAACAACTATAATGTCCTAATTAATACCTGATTGGTCTCAACGCATTGCATGCAATTTTTTGTTGCTCGCGAAACACAAAAAAGAAAAAAACAAAAGCAAAATTTTCAGATTTAGCAAGTCAAATTTTGCCACTCAAAACTTAATATAGACTATCACACTTTAAGTATATAATTGTTGACAAAAACGACGTAGTTTTGGCCCATTCTTTTTCCCCCTTTTTCCTTCACTAGTTAAATCACCCCTGCGTTGCACGGGTAGTAAAACGAACGCATAGGTAGAAAAGCTTACTAAAATATATTATTAGATAGTTAAATATAAATCTGTAATATTTATACTGTGTAGAAAATATAAAAACACAAGTATACATTAAATGAATCAATAAGATCGATGGACTTAGTAATCACAGAGTTTATAATCACTTAAAAGACAACATACATTCTTGCATATATATACAATAATGGAAAAAATACCTCTTACCTGCCTCATTTTAAAAAATTCTAATAAAACTAATAAATTAAAAAACATATATAAAATGCATTTAAAAAATTTAAATAACATTAAACTCACTAATACACATGATAAATATGGTGAATTAACGAAAAAAGATGAATTAGAATTTGTTTTAGGATGACATTTCAGATTTGATATTTTAATTTATTAGTGAAAAAAATTAGCAAATAAAATAAATAGACAAAATAGTTAAATTTTAGTTATCAAATCTAATGATTCTTTGAGTTTTTTTACAATAATTTTTGTTAAAAAAAGAACGATTATCGCAAACTTTACCAAATAAAAAAAAAATGAGAAAACCACTTTACAAAAGGTTTTGAGACTTGAGTGGGTTCATTAATAATATATATATATATATAGATTTTTTCCTATTAATATATATATATGTATATATATAGATTTTTTCCCAGTTCGTTCTCTTCATCTTTGCTGGCGTTTCTCTTGGCGATTTTCTTTCACCAAAATCCAACCGGTGAATACCATCTAGCGTCTCGTTTTCTCGCTGGTGAGTTTCTACACCTCAATCTATTTCAATTGATCTTTCTGTTTTTCTAATTCTGAGCTACAATTTAAGTTTAACAGCTTCCTTTCTCGTGCTATCAGTTTGTTTTGTGATTATTTTTTTCACAGAGCATTTTTCCCTTTGCATCTTGACGTTTTTACTGTGTCAGTTTTCCCAATTTCGAATCCCCAATTCTCGCAAGCCCTTAAGCCGGAAAGCTTCAATTTCCATTCCAGTTGCCTCCGCTCCCGTTCGCACTACCATATACTATCTTCGTAAGTTCCTTCTCTCATCTTGTGTGTGTGTATATATATATATTGTTCTATTTCTGAAATTTCAAAATCCAGTTCCTTCACTGTGTTTCCATTCCAATCCAAAGCCTAATTTTCTATCGTTTTCCTGGAAGAAGGACATGAAGATTTCAGCACAGCAGCGGTGGAGGGTGATGGAATTATCAAGTCTTACAGCAATGCAACAATTTATCACTGTTCTTATGCTCGAAGGTTTCCTCAATTTTCCATCATTGCATAAGGTCTTTAATTTCATGTGTTTATTTCTTTGATATTTTGTTTTAGTAATTCAATTAAGAAAATTTATGGGAACTTTGCTTCTCTATTTTTACCTTTGTTGGTTGAACAGATTCTTCTTTATATATATATATAAATATTTTCTGTGGCTTATGGTAGTTAGCTTGTGGATATTTGAAGGGGCATATGGGTTTTCTTTTTTGTAAATATGTGAATCATGGAATGAGTTACAGTGTGCGGGTATATTCTGTAGCTTCTCCCACTATCGTTCCAGTGCATTCTTTTCATTGATTTTTTTAAAAATTTTTGTTCTGCATATCTATAAAACCCAACAAATATTTCAGTTAAAATTCTATCGACTTCCGAAGGCTGAGCATATCTAACTAGATGAAGTTATGCTCACAAAAGAGTGATAGCTATGTGTAATTGTTTCATAAGCTTGAATATCTCACTTTAAATTTGTGAAGTACTTACCTTCTTGAAGTCTGGAAGGTGAAAGGCTAGGAGGGAGACTATATACAACATGTTTGAACACCTGAAAATTAATCCACTTATAGGTCTGTAATTCATTCTAGAGGTGAACCAAGTATAACAAAAATAGGGAAGAACTTTTTGGCTGCAAAGTGCAAATCGTGTGTATAACTCTAGCAACTTGTGTTTAGTGTGATAATGTCTTCTTTGAAAAGTTAGCTAAACATAATAGTTCTTTGATGTTCATGGGTAATTGGAAAAAAGTAACACATTTTGTAACTTGCCTTTGCACTTGGTTATTATTATATTCCTCATTTTCTCAGGCTACTTTATATCTACTGTTCATAACCAATTTCTGGGTTTAAATGTTTTTTCCCCTAATATGAGAGTAACGTCAGCTAACTAGCAAAGTTCAAGTGCTTGTCTACTGCTGTTAGTTGGTGTTCGTGTGGTCTTTGTGTTCGAAAAAATTATAGGCATTCTATTATAACAGTGTTGATTAAAGAGGTATTTTAACAAGATAAATGGGTGGAAGTGTTAATTCATGATGCCAAGGTAGAGAGCGAGACATTGTATGTTCTTTGTTAATTATAACATTAAAAGGGAACTTTCACAGCACATTATTTATAATTTTCAATCTACAAGGCTCTTTTATATAATATGACATCTGGGTTTAAAAAATGAGCTGATTGGAATAGTGTATTCTATGAAAGAAGATTTTTTTTTTTTTCCTTTTCTTTTTCGTTTTTCCCTTTCTTTTACTTTTCATTGCCTTGGATTTATTTTGCCAGAGAAGTGTCAGGGTAAACACTTAATAGTTTTTTTTTTTTTTTTTTTTTTTTTTTTTTTTTTTAAAA
>CAVNYN010203936.1:0-30065 GCA_963692815.1 Nyctanthes arbor-tristis | reverse complement strand
GTTAAACAATTAATTTTTTTTTTTTTTTTTTTTTTTTTTTTTTTTTTTTTAAACTATAACAGTGTGGCGCACTGCAAGTTAAGCCAGATTTCAGTGGCGACTCTTCCAATCGGCAAGAGAATTCCAATAGAACATAATATTGTCCTTTCACAAAATCTATGCTAAACTTTATGGGTATGCCTTGTTTTTCTTTACTACCCAATTGAGTTTCAATTTCTCTGTACCTTAAGGTCGACAAGTATGTTTCTATGAAAGAGCCTAATAAAAGTATGGATATTAATAAAAATTTGATACTTTCACTATGTCAAAATAAATTTTCACTTAAAATGGTTCTACCATAGAAGCTTAACCATAATTTTCACTCATGTAAGGTAATTGTTTCTATGTTGGTTGGATCCTCCTTTATGGTACAGGTTACAAATACATTACAAGGCATAATATATATTTTGCTGATCACAAAAGTGGGTATCATCCTTTTTAGGTCAATATTTTTTGACCTAAAATTTTTATTTTCTTTAAAGCTCCTTTGTACTGGCAATGTCAGAATTCTATAGATTTAGATTAATGTTTAACTGTTCTCCTTTGACTTAAAAAAATAGACACTGTTAATCTCAGGTTGCAAATGTTCGAGTAGAATAGCATAAATTTGACGATACGAAGCTCGCGAATGTTCAATCCAACCTGGTAATTTCTTTTTTAATGTTTGATTATATTTATTTATTTTAAGCGATTTCATTTTTTCTGCTGTGTTCACAAGTTTCTTGAAAGAACATATTAATTATTGCATTCACTTGTTAGAAATGCTGGTTTCAGACATTTAATACCTAAACAAGTTGGCTAAATAAGTATGCAGATGTTATATTCTAGCTTAGCCATAATTCATATTTTAGAAATTTTATCTTTAATGTTCACCAACACGGCATAAAACGTGCATGTATTTACAATTCTTATTGTTTTTGTTGATATTTGCCTTTCCTTCTTGATCCAAATTTTCCTATTGTTTTTGACGCACAACTCTCCTTTTAGGCATACGTCTTTGTTTTTGATACTTAAAATGTTTTCAATTCTTTTCCTTTTTGTTTTTTATTATTTTGTTGCATAGCTTTTGTGGTCTCCAATTTGAGGTGAATTTTGAAGATTTGCATGTATTTGGATTTTATTTAATTTAATATGGTACATTCTTGATCTTAATTATGTCGTCATTCCACCGCTATGCGAATAGACAAACCTTGGCTTTGGTATAATAGGCACTAAAGCATCATCAGTCCGCCGTCGATTTTTTTTTCTTTTTTCTTTTTTTACTGTATTTGGGTAGTCCTTTTTGTTTTATGTTGCATTGTATGTTGCAATGTTTTCACTTTTTCCTTTTTGATTGTTCGATTTTGCATCGATTCTTTCAAATCTAGATGTAAATGTTTTATTCCCTGTAAATTGAAGATACTTGCAATAAGTTCAATTAGAGCTTGAGATTGTGCATACAAAATTTATCCAATGAATGTGCTTTTATCTAGTTGTTAATCTACTTGTTATCAAATTATCATTTCAATGAAATGTGTATCGGCTTTTAAGATTGCAAGTCATTATAAGCTTAGGACCTTAACTCCAAGATCATTATTACATGCATCAACTATGTTTCTTCCGAACAAACAAGGTTTTGCATGAGCTATTTATTTGCCTTGTACATTATCTGATGCCAATGTTAATAGGTTTGTGAAGTTTTGTATAATTAGTTAGGATGGTAATGCTAGAGTCATCTTTGAAATTTCGAGAAAATCACGTGCAACGCACATGCCCATACTAGTGGTTTTTATAAATCTTATGAGGATAGATGAGATTTTTGGAGATATTCTTTCTTTATATTTTACATAAAAAGTGTCTAAAAATCCCAAAATTCAAGAAATCTTACAAAGTTCTAGTCCATTTCATCACCTCGAGACTTATTGAAACTCTTAAAAAGTCTCAATTGAATACATAATATTTTTAAAGAGTCCTAGGTTAAAAAATATGAATATGCAATTTTAAAAGTGAATATGAGGAGGAGGTATCGGGTTCGAATCTCGCATCCCTTCTACTAATTTCCCTTCCCTTCCCTCCTTTATCTCTCCTTGTATAATAATAATAATAATAATAATAATAAAAATAAAATACGGCTAATTGTTTCATACAATAAGTAGGTAAAACTGTCATTTTTCTATATCAATATATGTAACAATCTCATTTATCAACGCAGTGGCAAGTTCCCTCATTTTGAGTGTAAAATTATTGTCATTTTTTTTTTTAAAATAGGAAATTAATTATCATTAGATAATGAAACATTCGATACATCAAAGGATAATCAATTAAAGTTGCATCCAAGCTAAAGGAACAAATGAAATATATGGATTGCTATAGAATCTCGTCCTAGGAGGCAAGTCATGTGCAACTGCAATAACTTCACGCCTAACATAAAATCATTGTCTTATTATTGTCTTTTTTGTGTATATGTCTTCTATACAACTTAATTGAATTTATTATTTAATAGAACTTAATTGAATTCACATAAATGAAAGTGGAATGAATCATATCAAGTTGTAGAAGGTAATATTATTTAATTCGATTTAAGTAGAAAATTTAATATATATATATATATTATTTATTGCTTTGAGAATGGAATGAACTCCAATTGAAATTAATTGTGTTAGATAAAAAATGAAGTAAATTATAGAATAAAAATGATTTGGAACCAATAAACTAGCGAGTCAGCTTTGCAAATTATCTTCACTATTATATATAAATTCGTCCAAGGCTAATTATATTGACACTATATTTTTTTATAAACACACCACATTTTTACTTGCATAATTCGTCCTAGACTTATACTATTTATTGATTTATGTCTCTAACTTTTTAAATGAAATTTCATTATTGACCTATCATTTATTGGCATATCTTGTATTCGATTAAAGTTCCATCCAAAAGTTTTGATGGAACAGTTATTAAATATTTTAGATAAATAAAAAAAATAACGAATAGTTTAGCGCAATTATAATTTTCCCGCTCATTTGGATGTATGCTAACATCGAAACTTGGATGAAAACTATTATTATTTGATACAAGGAGTACTAATTGATTGAGCGTAGAAAAGATACAAGATAAAAATCATACAGATATAAATGTAATAATACATAAAGTTCATGTATTATTAACGTAAATAAAAGTGGTGGGTTTATAAAAAAGTACGGTGTCAATATATTTACTCTTCTCCCAAAATTACTGTTCTCAACACAATGCCTTTAGCAAATTGCCTCCGATTTTTCTCAACCAATTTCCTATTTTACGCTTCCGGCCCCTGTTTTTGTTTTCATTCTTCTGTTAATTTTTCTTGCGCGAAATCGATGTATTGTATCTGTTTCCCGATTTCACATCCCAGCCTCGACAGCCCTCTCTCTCCCCCCCCTCTCTCTCTCACTCTCTCTCTCGCGTACTCACTTTTGCTGCAGTGCTCTCGAGCTTGCACCAACCTACAAAGTAAATCTTATGTTTTTCGATTAGGGTTTCCGACTATGGAGCTTGATTACTTACTTTACGATTTCTCTGCACATATATTTTCAAATTTTGGTTTTTGTTAATCTTTTATCTGATTTACTCTTGTATTCAATCTTTGTCAACAGCTTCTTCTCTGTGATGCCACTCCTCTGCACCGGATAGCTCAAGTTGCCTCTGCTTGCCTGCTTTGATAAAAATTGAGTCTTCTTGTAAGTGAATTTTTTCTTGATAGTACTCTTTTTTCTTATTACCCTGCTTCTGAATATATCTGGGAGGTCGAATTTGCAAATAAGTTTTAAATCTCTTATTTCATTTGTGTTCTTCTGATTCTCTGGTTTCTCGTTACTTGTTTTGCTTCTAAAGCCTGTGTCTTAGTAATTGTTACCTACTTCTCTAAGCTCCCTTATGAGCTCTGTGTGTCAGAAACTCTTATTTAAATTTCTTATTATATAGGGCTATTGTATTTTGATAGGGATTTGATATTTCACTGATAATAATTTAGAGTTGAAAGCATGGATCCTTTTCCCCATTCTGTTTCACCTATGGTTACATCTGTAAAAAGTTCCAGTGAAATCAATCCGTTGCATATTTATAATGAGGGATCTTATATTCTTATTATAATGAGGACTAACCCTCTAAAAATTGAAGGATAGAATGGCAATTATTTAGAATGAAAGAGAATGGGATCAGTTTTGTAGCACTAGAAATTTGCCTTCAGCTCTGGTTCGTACAATCTTTTCTTCAAGAGATTTTTCAACCTCCTTGGATTTGGCATGTCGGGGTTCATCTTCCTTCTCTTTGTGGGTTCATCATAGGTGCACGTCCAACTAATCTTACATAGACTAGATTGATCTTCAAATTTACATAGGGCAGATTGATCTTCAAATTAGAAACATAATCATGCAAGTACTCTATGAAATATTTTCTTGAAACATAGGTTGTGGAAGATCTAGCAAGCTTAAAATGAGGCATCTTGCAAAACTATTTAGCTAAGGGAAGATGAAGAAGATCATAGAAGTATTTCTTCCATTATGAAATATACGGCCTTTTTTCTCATGAATCTTGTATGTGATTGAAAATTAGCTTAAACATGCTGTGGTTGTAGTGCTGAAAGGTCCGGCTTCCACCATGATCAGTTTGCTCTTCTACCATGGCCGCAACTCAACTTACCTAACTAATGGCCAGAACTAAAGGACTTCTTCTGCAATCTGCAATGCTCCGCATAATATGAGATTGTAAGTATAATAATATGTGGAAACTAATTACCAAATAAACCTAAGATGGATTCTTAGCAAGATGGATTCTTAGCATGATAGTTTGTTATTTAGGAAATTGATTAAATTACTTGTTCAAATTTTCTACCGTTTCTTTCCCATTTTTATAATATTGCTTTGTTCAAATTTTCTTCTTTTTTGTTTGCTTCTTCGTAATGCTAAAGGATGAATGAGGGACTTTGGAGAATTTGTTTCTTCCCCTTTTACTGGTGGAGAATATCATGATTAGAAATTAATAAAAAGCTATATCTAAAGAATACGAGGTGGAAAATGAGTTTGATGAAAAATGATTTTAAAGAAACTATTCCTTTATTTGAAATGTAAAGGATATATTGTCTCACTGGAAAATCTTACCCGTGGTAGTGTTGGACAAGAATTCTAGTTATCAACATGCACGATCTTGTTAAGTGTATTTGTAAACTGCTGTGTTTGTTAGTTATCATCATTATTTATCATCTAAAGCACGGTTAATTTAATGTTATTTGTATATGTCTTAACATTTTGGTATGGTAGAAGTGTTTTCAGCTCATGACTTTTAAGACAAAAATAAGTTAAATTAAATCGTAGAAAACCAGTCTACTAAGGTATTTTTTTAATTAAAAAATTAATAAAATAATTTCAATGAATTTCTTTCATTTTCTTCTTTTTTGCCCTTTTCATAGTTTAGTAATTGCTTAATATTGATTTCGTAATAATAATTGGTCCTTTTATAATTCATTGGGGTGGGGTAAAGTCTGAGGATGCCGCTATGTTGCAGGTATTCTGTTATCTTAATAGGTTTTGCATCTTATTTCCCAAATTCCTGTGCCTATTATCTTATTGGTTTCTAGCAAATTGCTGGCAACTTTTTAGTGTTGCGTGATGAGGCAATGTCTTCAAGATTGTAATGTTGATCAAAATACACTATTCGTGTTAGTTGTTTTAACTAAAACACATAACAATATTAACGCAGGTTTTAACTAAAGATGAACAGTAACTAGTATTAAATATAAACCCAATTGCAACCCAACCCCCAACTACCAGGAAAGAGGGAGATGGAGGTTTCATGGATTGGCTTAGTTGGGGACTTTCCCCAAAGCAGAGACTTTATGCTGAACTGACCACTATCATGTGGAATCTGATTCAGTTATTTATGTCTAGGGTGATTACTATGGATATAAAACAAGCTAATGAACTCTACAGTCAATTGCCAACAAATAGTCAGCCTGAATCTTCTTTTCCCAGAAAAGATGTGGGATTTTTTTTTTTTTTTTTTGAAACAAGATATGGGATATTTTAATCACGATTATATTTCAAGTCTTTTTAAACTGCTTACACTATATGCACAGCTGACTAAGCATTTGTACAGGCTCTAACTCCCATATCTTGTTTAAACCCGCATGGTTGGGGAAGTTGCCGAACTTGTATTTATGTGTTTATAGACTTTAGCTGTCATCCATTGTTTAACTGATGTGAGTTTCAGAAAAAGGTGCCAAACTTTGTGGCCCTGTCTTCTATGTTCGTATAGGCTTATCTCCGGACCCATTACGGTGGTATTACAAAAGGCAGTCAGTTTCATCAGTTTTCCCTTTACAATTTGTACAGTTGACTATGCACTATAACCATGCAAGTTGTGTCTTTTACCTGACACAAACTCAAGGTTTACTATGATCCGCTTTCTTTTACTAATGTGTCTTGAACATTTTTTTTTTTTTTTTGGGTGGGGATGTTGGTGGTAACCATCTTCAATATGCCTTACCAATTTCATTTAATTGTATTGTGATGTATAATGTTTCCGTGTAAAGGCCATTCCTGCATGTAAGGCTCTCCAATGGTCTCCTAACTTGACTGACTGTTCCTGTTTCCTGTATTTCAAATTCAGAGAGCCGCCAATACAGGCTGGGGTGCTGAAGAAGTTAGACGCTCAAGATGGGCACATGACAAATTTGAGGGTTCAGCTAGGGATGGAAGACGGTCCGATCAATCTAATCGTGTTCAAGGATCCTCCAGTCAGGGAGGTTACGGATTAACTGACAATGATTCACATAATTCCTGAGGAAAATTCAGTGACTCAGAAAAGAAAGATCCTTTGAACGAATTGAAGCAGATGCAAAAGACTCAGACAGGAGGTATTCAGAAACACAAGGAGAATAGAAGGAAGCACAATGATGACTGGGATAAAGCAGAGGGTGTTAAAAGGTCCAGGAGGAATGATGATGAGCCAAAGCCGAGAAGAGATTGTGACAGGAGAGATGAAACAAGATCAAGACGATATGGTTCTGAGTCATATCATAAAGAAGAGCAGTATGGCAGGAAATGCAATGATACCTCGGTTTGTGATCATAAGGATGTTAGTCAGCCTGATCGTCGGAGGGCAGATGAAGAAGCACGCTCACATCAAAGATGACTGGTATTAGTCGTGCATCCCTAAAATGAGTTCTACTCATGTACTCCTTGCCAGAATTTGGAAAATGTCACCTCACCAACTTAATAGTTTGATCTCCATCTGCCAAAGAATCATTTCTGTTATGAATTCAGACGAATATAAATCCCCTCTTCATTCACTTTTAGAGGAAAAGTAGGTGGTTTCTACTTTCTAGTTTAGCGACACTGTGTGTGTGTGTGTGTGTGTGTCTCTGTCAAGAGCAAGAGGGCGAGCAAAATAAGATGATGTTCTGCAGTTACTGCATGTGTAGTTTTAACATCAACTATTTTTTATTTTGTTCATTAAAGACTCATATAAAATATTTGTTGTAGAGCAATTTTAGAGGGACATGAAAAGTGGACATTGTTAGGTGACATTCTCATGTGGCACACATTTATTGGGTGATGATTAAATGTCTACTTTTTCATCATCCAATACAAGTGTGTCACATAAGAATGTCATCTAATAACGTCTTCTTTTCATGTCCTCTTAGAATTTTTCATTCGTCGTATCATATTGTAAATGATAAATCAATGTAGAGCAAATATATACACCAGTTAGGTGACAGTAGATCACTAATTTTCTTTTCGATTATGCAACAGAGTCACCAAGCTTCTTTGTTGACGTACTCAACCCATGTGGCACATGATAGTTGATCATTTGTGTTAAAGAAAAATAATCAAAAGAAAACACACACATGCGCCCTAAAAAAATATAACTTGAGAGATCGAGCTCTTGGTTATTTCGAATAAAGGAGGAGACTTGTTAATTTGAGATTGCTGTCCTACATAAAAAAATTCAACAAAAAGACAAGTTCGTATTTGTTGCAAATGCGGAGTCCGATGCTTTGAGACGTGCCCAATCCCTCATTTCTTATTTATTTTACATTCAACTGTTTAGTATTGGTATGGAAACACAGTACTTGTTTCTTTGGCTAGGATTTGTTTAAGGCTCTCTTTTTGCATCAAGAAGCGTATTCTTGATTGTAATTTCTGAGGTATTTTTCACCGAATATTTGTCTTGGAAAATTAATTAATACACAAAATCTCAAGCGCTAATTAAATATGAGAGAACCAAATCACAAAATTAAGTCTAAAATACTTTTTATTTATTTCATAATTAAAATTATCAATAAAATACTAAAATTCCACTAGCTAGCTACATGATCAGACCAACGAAAAGTGAAAATGAAATGAATATTTGTCCTAAGTAACTAATTAATGAATGAATGTTTAAATCAAACTCCTAAATAAAAGTAGAAGGGAGAAATTACTAAAGAATATATGAGGGCGTAATTAAGCTTTGGCTTCACAAATTCCCACTAACTCATGATAAATCTTTAACTTAGCATAAGACAAATCGCGAATGGAGCTCTGACAATAATTGGAGATGACTGCAATACATAGGCAGCAACCAACATATGCAGTACACCTTGCATTATATAGTGGGGAGAAGACTTTCTCTTCCTGACTTGATGAATTGTTTACTTGTGGAATCTCTGGTTGACAAGAGTTATAACTTAGAAAATCTATTAGACATCCAGGTAGCCGACGATGTGGATGCCCTTGATGATGGTGGTGGCCGTGACCTTGATCATGCCCGTGATCGTGATGATGGTCGTGGCTGTGACCTTGATCATGCCCGCGATCGTGATGACGGTCGTGACGGCCTTCATCATGCCCGCGATCGTGATGACGGTCATGGTGGCCTTGATCATGCCCGTGATCGTGATGCCGGTCGTGATGGCCTTGATCATGCCCTTGATGACGGTGGTTGTGCGCACCATGCTGATACCTTTCAAGCAAAATAGTATCTTTTTGGATCACCTCATCAACATTTGATTCAGTGAGTGAACTGGCACTCAAAACGTAGCTGGAAGGTGTTAGTAGGAGAAAAAATAAAGCTGAAATTATTATTAACTTAGACATTCTAGTTCTACTTCTAGGTACGTAGGTAGTAAAATATTTGATGAGTACTATTTATAGAGTTCAGATTTAGGATAGATTCAAATATATATATATATATATTGATTTGTCATTTGTCAATAATCTTCATCTTATATATGATAACCCATTATTATTATTATTCCAATCGGATCAAATCATTTAGAAAATATACAGATATACATGAATGAAACTATTGATAGTGATAAATCACCACCTGCATCTTCAATATCTATATACATATATATATATAGAGAGAGAGAGAGAGAGAGATAGAGAGAGACAGAGAGTTCTAATCAACTAAGGATACCTACATCTTAATCATCCCCAAAATAACGTTAACATTTTAACGTTTGAGCATCAAAGTTTAATTATTAGTTTATCGGAATCAGATTTGACCATTTAATTGTCTGCCCGTTCTAATTAGGAGTTGTTTTGGAGAAATATGATTTTGAGAATTCGCCAAAATAACGTTAACATTTTAACGTTCGAGCATCAAAGTTTAATTATTAGTTAACCTGAATCAATCAGATTTGACCATTTAATTGCCGCCCGTTCTAATTTGGAGTTGTTTTGGAAAAATATGATTTTGAGAATTCGCCAAAATAACGTTAACATTTTAACGTTTGGGCATCAAAGTTTAATTATTAGTTAACCTGAATCAGATTTGACCATTTAATTGCCGGCCTGTTCTAATTAGGAGTTGTTTTGGAAAAATATGATTTTGAGAATTACATTTTTTTTAGAAGAATGTGTGTATAGTGTAAATCTCAAAATTACAAATATACCCAAAATTTGTCAAACCGTGGAACTGAAAATGTGGTCCTTCTTTCTTAATTTAACAATGACGTTCATCTTTCCACCTTCATCACATGAATCTTTGTGTTGGATATCCACAATTATACTCGTTAAAAAACTTTTAATCATATATTGTTCATATATAGAATTCGTCTTATTATCTATTTATTATTCATTATATCCCTCTACCTTAATTTCGTGTCTGTTATTTTGTTTTCTATTTTTCTAACTAATTAACAATGAATGGAGCTGTTAACTTGTGTTATATATTGAAGCTATGTGTAAACCCATTTATCTTTCCACAAGTCTTCATTTATTTGGAATTTAATAGAGTTAAGTTGAAAAGATTTTAATTATTGGTGAAAAAGTTAAAAAGTGAATTTTAATCAATAAGGACTGACTTGAACTGAAGAAGAAAAATATGGATATAATTTGGAATTTACATGAATTAAGTTTGAAAATTTAAGGTATGAATGGAAAGTTAAAAAATGTGACATTTTTATTTCTACCCTTTGAAGCATTTGAGTTGATGATATACTCATGATTGGATCTTGTAAATTAGTCCATGTGTTAAAGTTCATTATGATTTATGAGATCTTTAGTCACCTATGTTGAATAATTTTGGATTAAAATATCAGAGTGATTTCGTGAAAATAAAAAACTAATTTCACCAACATGGGGATGCACGTGGACTCTGTGTGGCTCTGCCTAGGACATTATATGGATATTTTAGAGTTTTCATTGTACAAATGTTGGCACATGTGAAATTTTGGTTCACCAAACTTATATTAATGGTATTACTCCCTTGGAACTGACATTTGGTCCTTTTTTCTTTTTCAATTTGGCTGCCAAAATACAATTTAGACCATTGATCAGCGAAACGTGTGAAAATATGACTAAAAGTCTATTTTGTAGTACAGAGGAGTATAAATTATTATACGATCATGAGCAAGAAAAATACAAATCAAGGCAGTGATGAATGATTAATTCACTAAAAATGTTAGACACAAACTTGATTTATTATTGATTTTGATAAAATACTAAAACGAAAATGAAGAAAGAACTAGCTAGAGAATAATTAATCCACCGTAATTCCTATATATCAAATTCCGAAGGACAAAAGAGAAATAATCATTATAGGTTGCTTGTGGCTATAGCTTTTAATTTTATCCAGGGCACCGTTTTTGTAGAAGGTAATAGGCTTTAAGTAAACCGTAAGAAATGTCTGTAATACGGCTATCACAATTATTATAGGCAAATGCAGTAGTTATGCAGCAACCAAATAGATCGGAATCAATATGTTGCATAATTTCAAGCGTTGGAATAAAAGATTTTTCGTAAGGATTGGGGGTTGAATGACTAATATCTGGTGGAATGGGATTACAAGAATCGTAAACAACCATCAGCATTATACAAGCAGATGGACGGGAAGATGGGCTAGGAGCTGAAGGTAAAGGAATTGGAGGGGGTTGTGATTGTGCAGGTAAAGGAGAAATATGAGGATGCTGCTTTGGAGTTGGAGGTGGTCGGGGCTTTGGAGATGGTGGATTGAGTATTGGAGAAGGGTTGAGATCAGGAGATAGGCAAAAAGATAGCACTAATTTGCATGTATGTTTGACAAAAGAGGCACCCTGAAGACCAGAATTTATACAAGAAAGACTTAAATTCATGGCCGATGCACAGCAAGTCTGAAATGAAGAAAGTGTTCCAATAAGTTGATTTGTCATATTTCCCCATGCAGCGATACAAGCACGGTTATATGCTGCAACAGGCGCCACACACTCCACCGGAACATCTGATCCCTCCCCCACCTCATAACCCTTTAAGCCAACACCACTACTACTACTAATAAACATGCTAACAACTAAAACCAATAATAATATTCTCGTCTTTGCCATTTTCAATTCTATATTCTACTCAAATATGATCGATATATGAATCTCCAGACTTCGTCACTACTTATATTTATACACACCACCACTTTCTCTCCTCTCCTCTCCTCTCCTCTCATAATAATAATTATTATTAGATAATCATCACTTATCAAGATAACTATACAAAATTTATGATATTAATCATTAATAATAAACGATAATTATTAAATTATTATGGATCATCATCCACGACTTTATATATATAAAAGGGGGGAATGGTGAGACAAGAGATAAACATCGTATGTGGGGTGTAAGACGTTTTACTATGTAATTTGCATTTTTCCCCTTTAGAAATAAATGTAATTTGTATCTTAAATATTGATCGCTTTTGAAAGTCAAGTTCAAATTAAAAGGCATATAAAATCTAACAATTTTCTTAACAAGAATATATATGTGTGTGTACGCGCGCGTCAAATCATGACTTTGTTACTAGAAATTTTTATAATAATGTTTTAAAAGAAATATCTTAAATAATTATATATGTATGTTACATTATTACTTTGGGAAAAAAAGGTTAGATTCATAATAAATCTATAATATTAATCACGATGTATATAAATGTCTATCAACAATTAGAGTTTGACTTTATCCAATTAGAATGCTCAATATTTTTAATTTATTATTATGCATCCAATTGAATTTACCAAATCTTGAAATCAGTCTCTAGCTATTTTCCAAGAAAGAACTATGAAAAACTTAGACGTGGAAAAATTAAATGAAATTTTTGAATTGGGGACGGAGGATGAAACGTCAATTGGAATCGTCCAATTAATTTGTTTCTGAATACACATGGGCACATAATTGAAGAAATCAATTGAAAATAAACAAACATATAATTATTTTAATTTAGAGCTTGTTTGATCCTATTTATTTGAGGTATTTATAATTAGCAGGGAGGTAGAATGTGTATTGAAAATGTAAAAAAGTGTAAAATATGTGATTGTAATTGAACAGTTATCAAATCAAATGTCAAAACAGTGATAGGTAAATTTATAAATTGAGAGAATAAAGGGGATCAAACAAGCTCTTAATGTCACTTTCTTTGATATTTAAACTTCAATTTGACTTTATATTTAGAGGTTATATGAACATATGTGTGGTGTACGTATAAAGAGAGGAAGAACAAAAATATATAGTGTTGTTATATCGTGGTGATTATTTATGTCATTTATATTTCATTAATTAAGAACAATGTGGTATTACAATTGTTAAATGAGTAATTATACTACCACTACAAAAATCATTTCTTGCACTACATTATTAACACTCCATATTTCCTAACATATTTTTTTGTAAATAGACTTCATTGATTTGGCAATAATGCCTTCACCCATTAATTAAAAGGAAATTATAATATTTCATTTCTTTATTTTGGTGCAAAAACCTCCCCCAGAACGCAACCCTTTTCATCCTCTCCAAACATCAGAGAGAATGTTCCGTGTTGGCAGCTGAGGTGGACAAAGAGAATGGGCCCCATGCACAAAAGTAGGGAAAAAGCTATTAGTAGTTAATCAGTTAAATCTCTACTACGCAGTGGGATGAAATTACCCATTTACCCTTAATGAGAGAGACAAGTTCTCGGTCAAGCTGTATTGAAATTGAAAAGGGAATCTAAAAATGGCAGCCAGACCCAGTCCCCACCCCCTTGCTAGTTCCACCAAATCAGCCAGACACCCAGACCCAACTCGAGACCACCCCTCTCTGTGCACAGCCAGACTCACACCACGCATAACAGTCGCCGGACATCAGCCGTGGCCAAGCCTTCACCAGCACCGGCTGCCCCTTTTGGAAACCACATTGTCAAAAAACCCCAGTTGTTTGCGGTCACCAAGTGGCAAGCAGTAAACACATTCTCCCTCACACCTGTCTTCTCGCCGGCGTTCTCCAAGGGGACGAAAACCATTTTGCATCACCAGCCCCCCCCCAAACTTTTGCTTCTGTTCTTAATATCAATATGCATTTCATTGAACTTTGTATACACAGTTTACCTTAAATGGAAAGGTGGGGTTGGAGCGGCTGCCGACCGGTTTCTCCTTGGGTGTATAGGGGGTTGTTGGAGCTTGACGGGAGAGAAGCGCATGTAGTGGGTTGGTCAAATATCTTTATTTTTTACATTCCTTGCGGTGGTTAACGGTGCTTGATTTTTACATTCTCCTCCGGTGGGGGGAGGGTGGCTGTTGGTTTGGAGTCGACAAGAGAGATGGGCTGGTGGATTTTTGAGTGATTTTTACATTTTCCACCTTGCTTGATTGATTTCCCTTGCTCTGTCGACGAATCTGTAAAGGCGATGCGAAGGGGCTCAGGGCTTCGGTGAGTGAGCATAAGAGGGGGGCTTTAAAGTTGGCTCTGAAGCGAGGGTGCTTGTGCTGCAGATTCTGAAAGGGAAGGAGGTGAAATCGTTTTCCGTGCCGCCGATTCTGAAAAGGTTAGGTTGAATGTTTAGTGGTGCGCCCTTCTGCTTGGTTGTGGGGATTGATTAGGGGCATTTGAGTCATTTTTACGTATTTTGTAATTGATTTTGTAACTCAGCATATACTAGTAGCGGGATTGAGTTAGCAAATATTTTCCCAAGTTTGAAATAGGACCCACTGGAAAATGTAAAACCCATCTTACCCGAGTTAAATACTATTTTACTCACTCAATTTACGCTTTTGTTTCTAAATCATTATTGAACTTCAACTTGTTACATATTATTCACTCAATTTACAAACGTGTTACCTATTCATCATTAAACTTATAAAAACATTTCTCACTTATTACTAAGACGGAATCTGTTAGTTAAATTTAACGGAGGAGATGACGTGACTTAACAGTGAAGTGAAGTGGCTTAACAGCTCCGCCACTTGACAAGTTAAATACTTTTATGATCATTGAACTATTTAAGTTGTTACTGATTGGTCACTAAATTTACCTTTAAGTTATTAATTCATAATTGAGCTTTAATGTGTTACTAATTGGTCACTAAACTTACCATTTTAGTTATTAAACTTTCATTGAACTTTGACATACTACTAGTTAATACTTAGATTTATAAAAATCAATTTATAACTTGTCGTTCGTTTTCCAAACTAGTATTAATTTTTTTTTCTTTTTTACAATATTACCATTTTTTTGGCATATTAACTACATGTCACAAAATACTAGTACGTTTTGCTCAACTATATTTTTTTTAGATCGAAAATTGATTATAGTTCACAAAATTTTGATTCTTAAGTCGAAAATTGATTGTAGCTCATTTTATACGGAATTTTGTGACTAAAATATGTTGTAAAAGAGAAAAAAAATATTAATTTGGGAAATGGTTGTGCTATTGGAACATAAACAAATACAAAAAATTTAACAAAACTGGCATATAGCACAATCATGTTTTTTAACACATCACATTACTTTTATATTAACACTAATTGCACACAACACTTATCAATTTTGTGAAACATTTTGTCTCTTTTTTTGTCCAACAAGAATTTTCCTTTGGGAAGTGAATGACAATTTATAAATTGATTTTTGAAAATCTAAGTATTAACGGGTAATACATCAAAGTTTAATGATAGTTTAGTAACTTAAATGGTAATTTAATGACCAATTAGTAACACATTAAAGTTTAATGATGAATGGTAATTTAGTAACTTAAATGGTAAGTTTAATGACTAATTAATCACGCACTAAAATTTAATGATGAATTAATAACTTAAAGGTAAGTTCAGTGACTAATTAGTAATAATTTAAATAGTTCAATTACCAAATAAGTATTTCACTTGCCATGGGGTGGAGCTGTTATTCACTGTTAAGCCATGTCATCTCTCCCGTTAAATTTAACTAATTGATTACATCTTAGTGATAAATGAGAAACGTTTTTATAAGTTTAGTGATGAATGAGTAATATATTTATAAGTTCAGTAAGTAATGAGTAATAAGGTGAAGTTCAGTGATGATTTAGAAACAAAAAGATAAATTAAATGACCAAAATGGTATTTATGCATCCAATTGAATTTACCAAATCTTGAAATCAATCTCTAGCTATTTTCCGAGAAAGAACTATGAAAAACTTAGACGTTGAAAAATTAAATGAAAATTTTGAATGGGGGACGGAGGATGAAACGTCAATTGGAATCGTCCAATTAAGGTCCTGTTTGGTATCGTTTATAATTTTTCTTGTTATAATTTTACATAATTAGCATATGATTATTCTATTGAAATTTATGAAAATTGACACGTGTTGAAGTTTCCAACGAGATTTCAAAAAATTGGACTGTAGGAGTGATAGTTTGGTGGGCTAACTTGATTTCTTCAAGGCTTTCATATGAGGTTCTGCCAACAAAAAGACAAAAAATATTATAACATGTTTTGTTATAACTCAAAACAAACCGAGCCTAAGTTGTTTCTAAATACACATGGGCACGTGATTGAAGAAATCAGTTGATAATAAACAAACATATAATTAATTTTAATTTAACTAGATTTCCACTTGTGCTCTAAAAGAATTTCATACATTAAAAATATAACATAATTATATTTGTCAAGTTTAATGTCATAAAAAAAACTAAAAAGCACAACTTGCATAGAATTAATGTGCATCCTATATTTGCAGGCGGCATACAGTCAATTCTTTATTTTGATGACATAATTTAAATTCTCGTTATTAATCTATAGCTATCTCATTGAACTAATAATTTTTTATTAATTATTAATTCTTATTTCTTTTAAAGATGATAAAAACTAATAGCATAATTCTATATTAGTTTCACACCCGTACATTTACAGATATACTATACTTCATACCCGTGCATTTCATGGACATATTATAGTGACAAAATAAAATACAACGGAGTAGGAGAATATAAAATCATGAAATTATATAATTGAACAAAGTAAAATTGAATTTTATTAGACAAATATGAGATATATTTAATCAAAATATAATACATAGATAGAATTCTAAAATAAAAATATTAAATTAAATGATTAAAAGAAAAAATATAATAATCATATTGAAATCTAAATTGATATATTATCTATTTTCACGTAATTTAAATCCATTAAGTAAATAGAAGATATGTCTAACTAAAATATAATATGTAGATGGAGTCTCAAAATAAAAATATTAAATTAAATGATTAAACGGAAAAGTATAAAAATAAAGAAAAATATAATAACTGAACCAATAAATTTTTTTATTAATTATTTTTTTTTATTTCCTTTGAAGATAATAAAACTCAATAGTATAATCTATATATTAGTTTCATACTCCTGCGTTTCACGGACATATTATACTTCACACCCGTGTGTTTCACGGGCATATTATGCTGACAAAATAAAATATAATAGAATAGGAATATAAAATCATGAAATTATATAATTGAACAAAGTAAAATTAAAATTTATTAGGCAAATAAGAGATATATCTAATCAAAATGTAATATGTAAATAGAGTATTAAAATAAAAATATTAAATTAAATAATTAAAATGAAAAGTATAATAATAAGGAAAAATAATATTGAAATCAATATTGATATATTATCTATTTTCATGTAATTCAAACACATTAGGTAAATATGATATATATATCTAACTAAAATGTAATATGTAGATAAAGTCTCAAAATAAAAATATTAAATTAAATGATTAAAAGGAAAAATATAATAATTGAACCAATAATTTTTTATTAATTTTTATTTTTTATTTCATTTAAAGGCAATAAAACCCAATAATAGAATCTATATTAGTTTCATAGACGTACATTTACGGATTCCTATGTTTCAGACTTGGGGGCGCAAATGGGCTAGCCGGCTAGGAGTTTAAGTCAACCCAATCCAAGATTTAAAAAAATAAAAAAGGGCCCAGCCCAACAAACAAAAACAAACGAGGAAGCAGTATGCGATGAAGGTCGACTGCGAGGCTTGAGCGACAGTTCCTGTTCGACCCGACGAGACGACAGACGACCCACGGTGGTTCCGATCCGGCTTATATAACCTTTTTGAGTTTTCGATCCGGCTCCCCTACTTTAATGTGCTGGCTCCGCCGTTGATTCAAATTATTTCATCTCAGAGGGGGGTTGTCAAGCTCGATTTGAAATTGTCTGTAAATTCGAATTAGGGTAATTAGTGTTTTCAAATTGGGCATCTCCACTTGCAACAATACATGGGCAGCTCGTATTGATGAAGAATCACTGGTCGGACTAACAAACGAGAAAAGATGGACCCACGATAATCGACGGATGAAGAAGTTCGTGATGCTGGGTTTTTGGATGGAACCGGACATTATTATTGACTTTTGCGTGAAATATGAACGTTATTGGATGGGCAGCTGCGAACGCAGTTCTCGGTAAGTGAGCACTTGTCGCAAACATTATTGTAATTATTATATTTTTTTTTTTGGATTATTGCAAATAAATGTTCTTGATAAGAAATCCACAAAAATAATGATAGTATCATCTTAATATATTATGTTTTTAGACAGCCTAAGGCTGTGTACATATACAAATATATAGTAAAAAGAAAAAAAAATAAGAGAAAAAGAAGGGAAAAAATGTATTTCTGCTCTTTATTATTATTATTATTATTATTATTATTATTATTATTATTATTAATTAGAAGAGAATGCACCCTTCTTCATCTTCATCGATTGCTTGGCAAGTGACTGTGGTACAACAACAAAACTGGCCCGCCATATCACACGCCCGGTGAAATTTACTGGTGGATGTACTGGTAGTGGTGGTGGGATTATGCACCCGTCTCTATGGCAATTTACTATGCTACAACAGCATAACTTGCCCACCATGTCACACTCCGCAGCGGAAGGAGCAGGAAGTATTTGCATCTCCATGGCTGTGGCGTTTGCTGGAAGTGGTGGACCCATGGCAGAAGGGGATGGAGCCATCTCCATGGCTGTTATGAGAATGAGAATGACTGCAATGTTTAAAGACTCGGACATTTTCGTTATCCTTTTTTCGCTTGTTTTTATTTGAGATGGATGGCTGGACTCTTTTCAACTTTTTGGATATTTATTTATAGGTGCTTGCATAGGAGACATAGCCTTTGCATTTCAAGAATTGATGCCTACTTTGAACTCATCTTTTTGGTCTTCTAGATTTATTCCTAAAAGAAAGCAAGCCTCCCATTCATTTGCCCTGGATTTGTGGAATGGAATAGTGTCCTTACCAAATTGCCCCCACTTTTTCTCAACCATATCCTATTTTACCCTTTCAGCTTCTCTCTCTCTCTCTCTCTCTCTCTCTCTCTCTCTCTCTCTCTCATCATCATTATAGACATTGCTTGTTTTTTGCTTCGATGTTGGCTTTTGGCATGTGTTAATGTTTTTTTGTCTTCCTTTGGTTTCAGGTTTTTCTGGTTCGTTTGCTTAAAGCTAACACAATTGGGTTTGAAAATTTTAAGGGAAAATTCCCGTTCCATGGTTGCTGTGGAGACACAGCTTGGTAAGTTCCTTTATTCCTCAATTTTTGCTATTGAATTTCTTCTCATGGTTCTTTCGATATACCATTTTGTAGTTGTACAGATTTTAAAGAACTGAGCAAGATCTTCTCCACTAATATGTGTTTGTGTGTGTGGGGTAGACCTAATTTTCTTGAAGAATTACAACCCCTAATTTGATAAATTGGCCCAAAATTTTGTTGTATAGCATGAATTGGTGCTCTGTGATTATCTTCTTCCATTTACTTTTAATGCTGTTATCATCCTTGTGAAATGGTCAAGACATAGTGGAGCCACGTCATTGAACCACCATAGCTCTTCATTTATTGTGTCATGTGCTGTTGAAATTTCTTTTGAAGCCTTCCAAGCAATTGAGTCATGACATCTGCGAACAATTTGAAGGTTCTCAGCCCATGGAGGGAGGGCTTCACATGAGGGAGTGCTTCACATGATTTAAGGACAGTGATCATGTCTTTCCATGAAAAGAGAACTACAAAAGTGAAGAAAGCCTCTGCCTTGGAGATGAGATTCCCATCTTCCAGTGCTTCTGTCATTTCTAGGAACTCGGAAGCACATCTTAGCGCAGCTACATTATTAGGAGTTAGATTTATTGGAAGACCGTAACAAAACTTCAAAATAATTTCAAAAGTTTCAAAACTGCTGGGAAAGTTTTCAAGCTTGAGGTCACAATCCGTACTTGGATTTGGAGGCTGAAGTAGCCACAACGTGAAACCAGGGGAAACTGTTTGTGCAGGGCATTGCCAAGGTTAGTACTGACTAAAGTTAGCTTGAGAAAGCATAAATCAATTAATGATGCTGCTGCTTATTAATGAGAATACAAGGCTTGAACAAGCATGATAGAAGGAAAAAAACTGTTACGACTCCTATTCCTTCTCAGTTTGTTTATGTGGTTTTGTAATCCCAGAGGAGAATATATCACTGGAGATTTTTGCATCTTATGACCTTACCAACTTTTGTAATTTTCATTAACTTTTTTATGATAAACAGATATGGATGTATCTAAATTTGTTTCTCCTCATGAATAATGCTTCATTTTGAAAAGGAAGAATTCTCAATAAACATCCATAAAGAAGAAAAACCATCAGAATAAGTTAATCTCATACAGTTACCCATATATGCCAACTGGCGTTTCATGAGACAACACTGTTATCATACTTGATTGATTGCTGCAGTTAGAATACAGAGTAGCTGACGGTAATTTGCATACTTGTCACCAGTGTATAGTATTTTATCAATTTGTAACTTAAATTATGTTAATAATTTCCATGTCTTCTATGATTAATGAATATAGTCTATCGACAGTTACCTTGTGAACGTAAAATGTGATCTTTTGAACTTGAATCGAGAAATCTGTTGGAATTTGAGATGTGGCAAATCTGCATGGTAATTCTGGAAATTTCATTGGTAGAAAAGAACATTTAAAGGAGAAATGTATGAGAGATGAACTCCCGCCACCCTTTTTTCGAATTAGAATTAGAATGAATTAGGAAATAAGTCAGTAAAGAACTCCAGGAACCACGGAGGAGCAATTCTTTATGCCATCCTTTAGCAGAAATGCTTTACTCATTGATTTTTTGTCGTATTAGGTGAAGGGGTCTTAAAGTTGTCACCATGAGTGCTCCTTCTCAAGGCCATCTACCGTGGTACCGTGGTGATGAGCTTTGCGGGGACTACTATAGTCCGACTGTGAGTCTCACATGCTGGGCTTTGTGGTTGATCCGGCTGGATGGAAGGCTTCATGTTATTTGGGGTCTTTATCTTGCTGCTTACTTGTGCAAGTCACAGGCTAGCAATGGAATCCATTTTCTCATCTCATTTCTTTAAAGAAGAATTAACGTGTGTGGGACATAGCTTCATTAAATGTTTGAGAACGAAGTTTGTGGTTGAATCGAACCCACCAGGGAAATACCCATTAACAGGGTACTTGTGTGGTTTCTTATGTCTCTTTGAAGTTCAGTGTCACTGCATATTCGACGGTGAAAGAGGGACAGAGGAGTTAATGGTATACCCAGGTTGAACAGAAAGAATGTTGGCGGTTGATGTCCGGTCCCATTTAAATTGTAGAAAGTAAAACGTAGAAGATTTAAACTTCTTTTTTGCTTTAGTAATGTGTTTGACAATCCATTTTTTCTTACTAATTTAATTCTTATTGTTCTATTTCAGGTTGGTGAAGTTATTGGTACTTGGTAGATTTTAGAACAAAGGTTTCGCTTTGAAAGGTAGCATTTCTTCCAACTTCCAAGGTCATGAGGTACAAGTTGAGCTTCTTCTTCCGAGGTCATCGTGCACGGGTGGTGCAAGAAATCTTATTCCAGGGTGTGAATATGTTAACTCTGCATGTTTCCCTTGATTATTATGTAGATAACTATTCAAAGGGGATAAAATGACTCTAGACAATTAAACAATCTCGCAAAATGTATTCGTTCTTCACGACAAAATTAGTGTCTATTGCATGACGTGCCGTGGATGATCACCCGGACTTTGTCTAACATCGCAAATTATCGTTCAATTTTAGGCATATTAATCAAGGTCTTTAGTTCAACATGACATTGAAAATGATAATGTATGCACATTATTTCATAAGATAAAAGAACTGAGAAGCAATTTCCATGAACAACAATTTGCTCAAAACAGATATTCATTTGAATTGGCCCATACGTTATCTACAATCAAATATTCATATCCTAAACGATATAGCTAACAACATTTAACCATTTTCCATTTTTCCCCATTAGAGATTCTTTAATGCTATGTATAGTGATTTATCTAGAACAAGCTTGTTGCTTCATAATAGGACCTCCTTTACTTACTCATATGTGACACGAGCGCACGTGTGAACCCAGATGTGGATTTATCATTTATGAAACGACGTGGCTTCATGTGCAAGATACATCAGGTTGGCTCCACAATGGAGCCATCCGGTAGCTCGATCAAAATTTTATACCATAATTCCACGCATGGTACCACTGTTTAATGTTTACCATCAGCTAGCAAATGAATGTCTATAGTGGTTTTGAAAAGTTTTACAAAATCAATGAAATTTATGTAATATTTTATAAAATTCATAAAAGTCATCTACTTTAAAAAAAAAGAAAGTGTGGTTATAAAAGTCTTCAAAAGTTTAAACAGAAACACCCCACCCGCATTTTCATTGGCATATTTTGTCTTAGTATAATATTTTGCTACTAATTTCACCTGTGCATTGCACGATATGCTTTGACTAAATAAAATATACATCATATAAATAGTATAATCCATGAATGTGTAAAAATTGTTAGACATCCACTATGTGTTTAAGCAAAAAATGATATACAAATGTATTAAAGAATAGTTCAACATGGTCATTTGGGAAAGTAATTGTTAGAATTCACCGGTTTTAGTATTGCAAGTTTTAGAGTGAACAATATAGTGGATAACAATTATTTATTTTAGAAGTTATTACATTTTGAAAGCAAAGAGGAGCCATCATAATAACCTACATTAAGCAAGCGAAATTGAGTTAATTATGTCATACATTACAAAACAGAATTATAGAGCCGATATAGAATTAAAATTTACATACCTGACGGTTAAAGTGAACACACGACTATAAATTGTTGAATACCTCCTTGTAAACAACATTCAACGTAGACTTACTAGGCTCACCGTTGTCATCGCATATCATAAACTTCAACCCATCACGATTCAAAATGTTTTTTTTTTTTTTTTGTCTTTTCAGTTTTTCTTTCATTTCCCTCCTGTCCGTTATACGATGAAAACATATCACTAATGATCGTGATCGTTGCCAATGATCCTTTCCAACCTCGGAAACCTAACTCCCAATACAATTTACTACTACTCTTGGAAGATGAATTTAGAAAGAAATCAATAATTAATTTAACATAAACCCAATTAAGCATAATTGCCAATCATTACACCAAAAAAGGGAAAAAATGATGGAGCGCGTTTACATGAGGACACCTTTTCCTTAATGGTTCGGACAGCTTTTGTTTGGGCTGAAGACCAAGGGGGAGGAGTTCAAATCATATAAGCAATCATGAGTAGTTAATAGTATAATTAAATCCAACATTAGAAAATAAAAGACAAAAAAATATTAGTTCTGGCAAAGTTGAATATATTGCACGCTCCTCAAGTTACCCGCAAAGATGACATATAAAGGAATAGAAATAATTTTGGGTGAAAACAGTATGCTAAGGAAGGTGAAACATCAAGAACTGACGTTAACATAAGTAAGAACTATTCATTTTTTTAAATGAGCATAAAATAACAGTTTCGCACATATAGCTTCGCACACATAGCTTCATTTTGTACCTTCAATATGTATCTGTCACATCCTTAAACTTCTTTTTATCTAAATTTAATTTGGAATGGTTAAAATCAAAAGAGGAAATAATCATAAAAAAAATCATATTAAACAGCGAGGTGCTTACCTTTCAAGCTTTGCTCGTTCTTCCTGGTATCTAATAGACACATATACAAATTGATCAGTCCCAGAGAACATAACAGTCACATGCAAACTAATTTATTTTGATTATATTAATATTGCATTAAAAACATATAAACTATAGATCAGATGGGTGTTGAAATTAACGTAATAGTTTGGAGACAACATGAAAAAATCGTTCATGGAACAAGGGATAGCTGCTATGAGGATTAATTTGCAACGCATGGAGAATCAAACTAAATAGTTGACTGCATTTTTTTGCTGAACAGAAGTGAGGGATATGTCTTGTGCACTGTTGTGATGTATGTTTGCAGAAATAGGTGGAAACATAGTATTTTGGGTGAAATGCAGTAATTGGCTAGCAAAAGGTTATGGATGTTATTTATGGTTAATTACATGCATTAGTGTTATTAAGAAAAAAAATGTGAAAGTTTCCTTTGATGTGAACTTATATAGAAAATTTAAGATTTTGATTTAATTTTTTAAATTATCCATTTGCGATGTTCTTTATGTAACTTAATATATTAAGATAAAAGGATAAAAAATAAATGAAATAATAAAAAGATAAAAATAAGCCAAATTCATATTATGAATTTTGCATAAATGTCATTGAATTACATTATATAAAATAAAATTTAAAAATCATACAGATTTAAAACCGTTTAAAAAGAATTCAATTTTTTTTAAGATGTAAAAAACTAAATTCAAGTGACAATCTATATAATTGCATGCATTACTTAAGATAAAATATGTGAAAGTTTGATGTAAGGGAATTTATATAGAAAAGTTAAAACCTTGATTTAGTTATTTAAATTATCCATTTGTGATGTTATCTATGTAAGGTAATATATTAAGATAAAAAGATATAAAATAAATGAAAATAATAAAAAGATTAAAAAAATAATCAAAAGCTAGGATTAAGTGTTAAACCAATGGCCATGGAGCAAAAATTGAATTTAGAAAGTGATTTTGGATGAGAAAATGGGAAATGGAAACTAAGTTCCTTTAATGTGTATGTAGATATATATATATATATATATATTTTTTTTTAGGTGTAGAAAACCGAATTCTAGTGTTAATCTATATAAATGCATTATGGTTATTAAGATAGAATATGTGAAAGTTTCCTTTGATGTAAGGGAACTTATATAGAGAAGTTAAGATCTTGATTTAGTTATTTAAATTATCTATTTTTAATGTTATCTATGTAGGGTATTATTTTAAAGTAAAAATATAAAAAATAAATGAAAATAAAAAAAGATAAAAAATTAATCAACAACTAGGATTAAGTGTTAAACCAATGCCCATGATGCAAAAATCAGATTTAGAAAATGATTTTAAGCCGGAAAATGGGAAGTGGAAACTAAATTCCTTTAATGTGTGTGTGTGTATGTGTGTACCTTGAAGAAACGAATTAAATATTTGACTGAATTTTTTTGGCTTAAGAAAATGACTGAAATTTTCGGCTGAAAATGACCAAAAAGGCTAAGTAAGGTTAGTTGCGTAATTTAAGGTTTTTTAATGATTAAGCCGTGAGCAATAGTTAGAGCGAATGGAGGAAAAATACAACTAATTGGATTAGTGAGCAATTATCATTAAAGAATTGGATGAAAATGGGAAATCTATTCCAATAAGGTTGATTGTTTGATTTAGTACTGTTAAAATTTCATAGCAAATGAAAGTCATCAAATTCTACAGCAATTGAAAGTCACCTTTAATAGAGAGATATGTATATAGAAACCTAAAGATTTTTAATTCATGATTTATGATTATATCTTCATATGTCAAGTTATCTATATAATTCCTCAAAATAATAAAAAGATAAAAAAATTAATCAAGGGCTAAGATTAAGAGGTAAACTAATGGCCAATATACAAAAGCGGATTTAGAAAATGATTTTAGGCGGGAAAACAGAAAAAAAAACTGTATTGCTTTTAAGTATATATATAGATATATAGATATAGATTCTCATATAGAACTCATAATATAAGTTGTCATGCTATTTTTTTCCCTTTTTATTTGCTAATTTATTTATTAAGGAAAAATCAAACAAAATTAGAATATGCACTACAACTTTCAACGAAGCCCTTAAGGTTTGTAACCATGGTCCTAAAAGTTTTACCCACTGGTGATAAATTCTTACCTTGGGATAAGACATATCCCCGATTGAGCAATTATTAACATCGTTCAATACAACATTATTTAGGCAATAGTCAGAACTTGGAATAATTCCTTCTCCTCACGGGTGGCTGAATGTTAACTTTTGGAACTTCTGCAGTACAAAAGCCTTTGGAACTTTTGCATTGCAGCTGTTATACATCACAACGTCCTCAATATAGCATTTACGTTAAAAAAAAGAAATATTTATATTTCCATTTGATTTGGTGAAAATTCTTGAACTGCCAAGTTGATTGGAAGATAACAGGAGGCTAATAATCGAAGTTGCAAGTATTAACTTTCCTATATTAAGTAGTAATTGATTTCAAAGGAAAATTCAAATAAAATAAAATAAAAAAAGAAGGAAAAATTCACCTTCGGTTGGCATTTATAGGATTCAAATACATATTGATTGGTCATTCTTTATACGAAATAAAGATTGTAAGAATAAAATCTAGATCACCACTGCCAAAACGCACATGGTCTAATGACACCCAATTATCTTTCCACACCCTTTATTGGAGTTCAATTTCCCTTCACTACAATCCCCATGTAATATTAAAGGGGGAGAAAATCTAGTTCCCCACTATTATCGGTGCTCAAGAAGACAAGAAGCATGAGCCCCTTTTCAGGATTTTTTAAGATTGAACGATCATATCTGTCTTTTCATATTAGAGTTCTTTTTCATTTTCTTGTTTGTGCTAGGATTGCAATATGGGGTGTAACTAATCAACTACACAACTATAAATATGTTAATAATGGCTATATAAGTTGTATAATTGTTATATAATTTGTATTAATGGTTATATAAGTTGTGAGATTTCCTCGTTTTCCTAATGATTACAAATTCTTATGTTTTAAATTTTGATTACATTTCGTGTTATATGGAGTAGATTAATGAGTTGGATCAAAATAATCACAAGTATTGGAAGAGAAAAATGGAGCTCAAGGGATAAATATGTTGGGAATTAAGGTAAATTCCCGAATTACGCTTGCAGGATTATTATTCAAAGAATTTAATTGAGGTAAGAAAAATTAAAAGATGAAGACAGACTTAACAAACTGTCAAAACTTCTCAATATATGAAAAGTCATTTACAATCATATAGAGAATTTTCACCCACCAAGACCCTCTCAAGTGTTATAAGAAAAATATTATAAGTTTTACCATATTTACTAATTTCAACACATTTGCCAAGTCACTAAGAATACAAGAAATTCCAAAGATGCTAAACTACTATTGATGAGAATCGGGCCCGCCCATTTTTCACTTGGAACGAGATAAATTAAAAGTCCACCATATTTTTGAAGAGGAGATCATAATTAAATTTTTTGGAAGCTCTGGGGGCTTTTGTACGAAACATGAGGAAACTGGAACTTAACCAAAAGTTTGGGACTAAAATGCAAATAGTACAAAGTTGATATCATCGAGTTCCAGATTTGGATTGTGTGAAGAATGTTCAAGAACATTTGATTCCATCACGGCTAAAGACCAATTATACAAGAAATTTGAAATATCTGGTCAAATATACAAAAGGAAGAACCTTGGGGATCGAGTTGATAGAAGCACAAGCTCAGGTCTAGATTTTGCAATTCTTGTGGTGCTGGAAAAATCAGCAAGGTTATTGTGAACTTATATTTCTTGCTATATGTCGTCGGCGGTTGGCAGAGTTAAACACTTGACAAGTTTGTACTTGTATTATAATTTTAAAAGGTTATTGTGAACTTGATTTGCCTCAATAATATTCATTTGAATGTCAATAACTTTTTTAGTGAGATTTTGACTTCAATCTCATTGGAAACAAGCAATACTTATGCGGTTAGATTTTTTTCCCCTTAAAAATTTTTGAAGTTTTAGTATAATGAGTCGAAAAATTGGAAACTTAAAAAGTTTCTGCATTTAGATTTGTTTGTCAAAAAATTGATCTCTAATAAGTTTCTCACAAGTATTTTTTCTTCTTTTAGACGAGTTTCCTTTTTCATTTTTATTATAGTTAATTAGTGTAACATCTCGTGAAATTTTAGACATGTAATCGTTATTTTGCCAACGATTGGAATAACTACATGAATTTTTCATTATTTATTATTCAAACAAATGTCTAAATTTAAAATATGGCTACTAATTAATTAAAATGATCCAAAAGTATAGTAATTAAATTACAAGGGAATGGCCAAGACATGCTAGGTTTGCCGTATATAAGGACACTTGTCATTTTTATAAATAAGAAACTTGTTATTTTTAGCTAAGTTATAAAGCATATGTTATTTTTGCAATTAATAAATGGTGTTAACGTCAAGACACATGCCATTTTTATAATTAATTTGCTAGTTTTGCCAAGTGTCTAGGACACTTGGTGGTTTTGTTAGTTGCGGATTCCACACTTTGTTTCAAAACAATTAAATCTTGGCAAGTATAAAAAGGGCTTAAACTAAAGAAATCAAGTAAGTTGCTCCAACTTCTCCACTTCCTATCTAAAATTCGTCCTAAGTTGCCAAGGGAGGTAAGACACTATCAGAACCCCACCAAAACACCTATTTACTATTTGAAAAGAGTCCGTTCCCATATATAGGAAGATCATAACTTAAAGGGCAAGGCTTTGGAGATATTTTCCACTTAGAATTAGAGAAACCGTTGAAGAATCAAAAGAATATGCAATATTTGGAAATTAAGATGTGAGTAATCGGTACTTTGATTCCCTTTCTTTTGTTAATCATATTTTCATAAGATATGCATGAATTCTTGATGCATTGTTATGGAAACAAAGATTGATTTATTGTATTTGTATTACTAGTTAATGCTCTACCCGTTTTAAATTGCTTTGTGATAATATGACCTTGCTATGTGGTCTTGGTCATTTTGGCTATATGGTAATTTTTGTGACCTTGCTGTATGGTCTTAGTCAATTTGAATCTTTGTAGCTTTGCTGTGTGGTCTTGGTCAATCATGTTTGCACCACGAGTAGTAGTTTAACTAGTGATAGGGCTCATTTATGCATCGAAAGGCTTTGTGCGTTAAATGACTTTGTGCATCTAAAGGCTTTGTGAACCCCGTAATTTTCTCAAAAATGCGTTTTTCTTAAAGGTGAATCAAGATATTTAGTTATTCACTGAGTACTTTGTACTTACTCCTCATATTCTACAATCTTGTAAGTATCGAATTTAGAGTTTTATGGCCGGATCGTCCCAAAGGTGGAGAAGATATATGTATGTGATTGAGAATTCGGTGTGTGGCTGAGGTTTCATTGTGGGTTTCCCACAATATGCTTAATTATCAGAGTACGCAGCGAGAGCGTCTCAATACTTTTAATTGTATTTGTAAAGTCTCGCCCCCGATTTTAAATTAAGATAACACTTCCGCTATCGATATTTCGAGGTAATATGGTAATAAAACTTGGGGGTGTGATAATTAGTGTATATATAAATGTTTAATCATTTGCGGGTATCCTTTCAACTTAAATCACGGCCAGGGGCATGTTCATGGGTTGAGGCTTTTCAAGTAGGGTAGTTATATCTACAACACTATTTTTACTAATCACACCACTAGATAACTACGTCATCATCAAAGTGCATTTTTTATAAACACACTACATTTAGTTTACGAATCTACCCTAAATTTTAAAAGTAAAATAAATTACAAACAAAAAGAAAGGGAAAAAATCTACACCACATCCTCATTCATCTTCTACATTTTCCTATATTTTCTCTCTCTCAAATCTTCCACCCAGCTAGAGATCTCTCGCATAGAGACATACAGCGTGAGGATCCATTGAATTTAATAGGTTTCATTTGTTCTTAGATGTTATTATGTAAATAAATAAATAAAAATAAAAATAGAAGAAGAATTGGAAAAAAAAAGAGGATTTCAGAAGAGGCTGTTCATTGTTTCAAGAATTCTAAACAAGGGAAAATATAAGTTTGAGAAAAGTTTAGTTTGGGGTAGAATTAAATTGGAGAGGGTAGAAAAGGAATGAAGAAGACAGTTGAGAAAAAAAATCAAAGCGCTTGATTCTAAAAATGCTAATTCAAAAAACCTGAATCATGAAATATTAAAAAAGAAAAAAGTTAAATAAAGGTAATTTTCCCCTGATGTTTGTGCTATGCATATAAACATTGATATGGAAAATTACCTTTATTTAAC
>CAVNYN010203925.1:0-15146 GCA_963692815.1 Nyctanthes arbor-tristis | reverse complement strand
ATTGATTAACAATACGCAATTGAACGAAATTGAACTGGCTGACCCGGCGGGTTTTGCAAAGAACCGGTGACCCGAAAACCGAAGAATCGTTCAGGTAATTGTACATCAAGGAAATTTAGAACTCAATGGTCAATTATTAAAGTCTTTTAACATCTATTTTTCACCTAATACCAACTTTCCATCTTCATTCTCTTGATGCAGTCTCGCTATCCAACAATCACAGGCCAAAAATTCCAATTTAAGGTGAATTACATCTAAAGGATATTTATTGGTTTCATTTTCACTTGTGCATAATGATATTTTAATTATGAAATTATAGTAAAATTGACACGAATGGCAATTATTCATGCTATATTTGTCAAAAATAATTCAACGAGTTGATCGGAATTGACCCGCCGGTTCAACCGCTGAGTCACCGGTTGAACCAGTGAACCAATGACTCAGATCCTAGGCTGGTTCAATGTCCGAGCAGGTTTGATAACTATGCATGGGAGATCAACGAGTTCGTGTTAGAAGAGGACAACATGGAGAATATAAGAGAAATAATGGCTGGTGTTATGTATGAGGTAAAACAGGCAATTATGCCAGAGACTGTCGGTCCAAGAAAACGTCAAAGGAGGGTAATGTAACAACTTATGATCAACAAGAAAGAAGAATGGAATTTCAAAGCTTGCTCTGCAGCCATTGAGAAAGGTCGTGAGAAGAAATTCAAGTCACTCAAGGAGAAGATATCTAAAGTGGTGTTTCTACCTTTAAAACTGTTTGGTGAAGATGATTCACTTGAAGACGAGCAACACAAAGAGAAATAAGAAGGTCAAGCTTCTAAAATGGGACATAGTATTGCTGAAATTAGAGATGCGCTAGAGCCAAGTGAACACTAGCAAGATGGTAAAAAGGTTAAAGACACTTCAAGAGGCAATCAAGTTTAACAAATCAAGAAAGCCAATAATGAGAGAGTTCGTTGAGCTGAAACAAAAAGAGAATGAAGGAGTTGGCACTAACAAGAATCAAAGACACTCGAAGACTAGAAAAGGCTTAAATACAAAGTCAATGTTGAAAGGGAGAATTGAAGAAGTCAGCACTGAACTTTAACGAAAGATTTCAGAATTACCAAGAAACAAGGCCAGTACAATGCATGAATTGGGAGAAACAAATTGAAAGAAGAATCTAGAGAAATGAAGATGGACTGATCTAGAATATGTCTAAATTAAATTCCACCGACATTGAAGGATTAAGCCGGAGATTTGTGATGTCAATAACCAACATTTATAAATATGGGTTGCTCGCCTCATTTGTATGTGTGAATGAAATGGAATCAAAATTGAGTGTTTAGTGAGTGTAAGTGTATGAGAAAATATAGAGAGCACAAGTGAGTGGCGTACTCAAGTGAGGTAGAGTGTGAGAAAGTCAGTGAAGTAATGGATTTAGAGAAATAGTTAGGAGTTGACGGGTAAAGGAATTTCTTTGGTGTGTCTAAACTCAACGTGACTCAAATTGCAAGATAATGTAAGAAAAGAATGAGATCTATACCTCACTCTTAAAGTTGTCATATACTACGGGAAGGTTCAAATTGGTGACAAAGTAAAAACCAAAGAAGACATAGAGAATGAAAAATAGGAAATAGCAACATAAAGCCCTGTAAAGAAAAAATGGGGGAATGAATGAATGGGTTGAAGCAAGGAGTCATCAGAGCTAGAGTTCTCTAAAGCAAAAAAAAATAAATAAATAAAAGGAGGAGGACCTTAAAATGCTAAAAGATATAATAAGTTTTAAAAGATTCACTATGGTTATGATAATGTGTACGTCGCTCTGTTATTACTGTTCTATGGTTGGGATGCAGTCCATGTGAAGAAGGCGATGATTGATAAAATGCAACTTGAGTAAGAGTACCAAAATTGAAGAAGATGAAAAATCAAGTGAATGTCCAAACTTACCACTATTTTCTAATTATTACTTGTAACTATGTGATTATTGCTTGTCAACTAATAAGAACAATGATTTAAGTTACATAATTCATAATTATTGTATTTGGAAACATTTTACTTAATGTGTTTGAATATGGAAACGTAGGATTCATACAGAGTGGGGAAGTATAATATTTTTTCAAGAGTGGCAAGGGAAACTGTAACGACTCAAATTTTTCTACAAGATTTATATTGAATTCTTGATAATTTATAAGATTTGTTTTTAGGGACTAAATTGTATTTTAGAATATATGTGTTTAAAGAAATAAAATTATGTTTATGTACTTGAGGTTCAATATGCATTCGATAAAAATTTTTGGAGAGAAAATAAATATCTAGATTGTGCAAGGGCTAATTTGTAAATAAATGTGTAGCAGTCAAGAAGCCTCTCGTGGTCTGAAAGGCCAACCCACTTCAAATAACAACACTTGTAAATCCATGAAGCATGACGCGTATCTTTAACCCAAGTGGTAGATCTTCAAAAAAATATCTGAATATCAACCACTATTCTTTTCTCATAGTTAGTGTAAATACCCCACTTTAATAACCGAGAAATCAGAGTACTATAGTAGTAATATCGAACTTCAGAGTACTATGGTTATAATACTATTATGGTGCTCTAGAAATGCTTTGGAAGCACTACTGAAATAGTATTATGGAAGTGCTTTGGGAGGACTATCGAAATACTGTGGAAGAACTTTGAAAGTATCATGCAACTAGCACCTCTAATGTACTTTATAAGCACTTTCAATGCACTTATGATGTACTTTTAATGCACTTCACGTTAATCATGTAATAACTTTGCACATCCAGTGTATATCCTACATAATTTCATACAAGATGTGTCAATGAACTTCATACTATCCAATTCTTATTAAGTATTAAGAAACTAAGTGAGGTGTAAAAATTTTCTTTTGAGATTAATTGCCTCAATTGATATGAATAAAAAGTGAGTGGAGTTAATGGGTTTCGAAACAAAAATTCATTCTCATGAAATTTCTCTACAACGAAGTTTTTTTTGAAAAGATTTACTGATAAAGTAGTATATATTATTTTTACGCTAATGTTGTTTAAGTTGATTGACCATTGATTTTCACGAAATTTCATGTTATTTTAAGGATGAATAATTTTTAGGAAATTTCATTCTGTAGTCAGTTGTTAAATGTATTTCCTTGAGTTAATAAAGTACAATCTTCTTTTAGTAAATTTTCATTGATGAATGTATGAATGTATCTTATACCGGGCTTACATAGAATCTCACAGAATGAATGATGATGGATCGTGTTTATATGAATGCAAGTAATATGTATCTATAGGATCTACATTATCAATTCCATGATCTTATGAAATAATGAGCTCAATGTTACGTGCCCGAATGATGGCCGCTCACAGATCGATCTTTTTACTGATATAGATGGTAATGGAGTGCTAGATGTTTTTATCACTAGATTAAGTATTAAATAGTTTATCACAAAATCAAGTACTAAATCCTTTTATGTCAAGACCAAGCTGCTCAATGTTTTTGGTTACATATTATGTACTTTAATTTTAAAGATCATTATTTTCCAACACAACTATGAAATTTTGTAACTTTCCAACTAGAATAATTTGTTCATTTTGTATGTCTCATCCCCACTATTTATACGAAATTTTCCGCTAAAAAAATTTAATAAACAATACAAGTAATTCAATAATATTGAGTAAAATAGCGTAGGCATGACAAAAGTAGTATCAGAGCCACGTTCCAGGGGCTACGTGGACAATCTACTTCATGCGAGGCATCAACCAATAGGCTTGCAAGTAAGTTGCTACTTATTAAGTTTATGAGTAACTAGTATTTGTACCTGTGCGTTGCACGGGTAGACAATCTAGAGAAAAAAATAATAGAGGTAAAAGTAGACATATTTATGAACATTACGTACATATTTATGAACCTGAACAAATGTTGAAGATATTTATTTCATTCTCAGGAAAAAATAATAATAATAAATTTTGTATTACAATAATTAAATCGATGACTTGATATAGACCCAGTTATAATTAGTGTTCGGTATTTCCTTCAGTTTAACAATAGGATGTACCTTATTATCAACTTCTTCATGTAATGTTTGAGTTGAAAATGAAGAATGCGGCTGATCCAACGTAGAAAGAGGCAAACTTTGGAAAAATATAAAAAATGAAACGAAAGATATTAAGAATTCAAAGTACTAAAATGGGCAATTGTCAAAAAACCTATGAGTACAGTGATATGTAATAACTTGTCTCTAAAGTAATCAACCTCTCTACATGAGTTATTAACGAAAAGCTAAATATGATTACACAACATATTAGTTATGTCCATCTCGGTGCATACAAATACATGATAAATTTAATAGTGAAAGAAAAATGGGAATGAAAATTACTCAACTTGACATGGTAGTATATTTATCTTTGAAATTTGAATAGATGGCCAGTGACGATGAGTGCCTTTATTATTCCCTCACACTAAAGATTATTAATACTATAAACATTTCTCTTATTGATTTCTTTATTAAATCTACTGGTTAAACCCCCCTGAGCATTCGCTTGAATGCAATCACCCTAACAAAGAGTGGAATTAATCACTCGAAGCAACATTGCATAAACACATGGAAAAATAAAAGTAACCAAAAGCGTTAATAATTGAAGTATATAATTCAATGAATAAACATTTGTTAGAAATAAAAAATGGCATGTGCAATAGTACAAAAAAATTAAATAAATAAAACCAAAATAGCTATAATGAATAGCAAAACTTAGGTTTAAAAAATGATTAAACACATGGAAGGATTTAAACATTTTAGTCACTATATTCTTCAATCTCACCAAATGCAAAAAGACAAAATGAATCATTGATAACCACAATCATATATATACTGAGATAGAAACTTGATAGGAATTATAACTTAATCCGATTTTCCAAGAAAAAACTTAAACTTCATCATGGAATTGTTTTTCTCCAATTTCCAATCGAAATTAACAAATAAAGGAAAAAAAGTAAATGGTACCAATTACATAAATTTATAACATAACCTATTCAAATTTGTTATCACAAACAAATAAATGATAAAGACAGTTGTGAAAAATATGATAACACAATTACTTCTTGTAAACCATATTAAATTCTAACCGACAAATATAAATTCCAAGGCATAGCGTGGTCCAAATATTTAGCCATTCAATTTCCAGCGCAACGCACTCTAATGCTCCAATCCATCCTCTTCCTGCTAATGTTTTTGATGAGGGTCGATTGCGCCATTATCATCGAACTCGAGTTACAAATTGGAAGGGAAAAAGATTGTTGAAATAAAATAGTAACCATGATGACTAAGGACAAGTTTGTAGAAGAGATTGTGAGTGGAACAAGAACAACAACAATAATGATGATGATGATGATGATGATGATGATGATGATGATGATGCAGTTTATAGCGGACGATTAGAACAATTTGAAATTCAAAAAAAGATTTAAAAAACGCAAGGATAAATAAATACATAGAAGAGAGACTAATCATATTGAAAATTAGGACTACATACTAAAAATCAAGAATTTGATTAAGGATAAAATGTATAAAATAGAACAACATATCGCCTATAACAACGATGTAGGCAAATTTTTAGGGAACTATACATGTACATAGCAATCCCTTCCAATTAGAGCAAGATCTTCTCGAAAATTATCCCAAATATAAAACACATATAAACCTCCTAAAAGATAACTCTGGCAGATTTTGAAAGATATAGAAGGAACCGAAAACATTGTCGAAGAGTAGAATTACAAAGGTAATTGGAGTCTTAAAAAGGAAAATAATAATCATTGAATAAAAAAAGATGGAGATGAATTGCATATATGGAAAGTAGATTTCCAGCAACGTTGAAGAGAGAGAAATGGGATGAGGGTGAAGGTGTAAATGGAATATGCAGTTAAAATTAAAATGTGTGTGCTAGGGAAAAAATTGAAAAAGAAAGAAAAAAAACTTTAAAAAAACAAAACACTGTAATTATTGACGCACGGATGACATCAGCAAGCATTTAGGCGGGAAACTGCTATTAGACTGCTATTGATTAAGGATAATATAGATTTGTATACCTTTTCTAGGATTTGTAATAAGGGTTATGCTTATTAGCCATATAGTAAAAGTTATGGGAAAGAGAAGTCGAGTGTGAAATCCTTTAGTATATAGATGTTGATTAGGTTTACTTTGAAAAACTAATAAATTGGAGGTGTTGATATTGCCAACTCAAGAAACACAAGAAAATGAACCCTATAAAGTGGTAGAATAAGGCATTGAGTTTACCAAGGAAAGCAACCATTTGAAGTTTATCAAAGATAAGGAAAGTGAATGAGAAAGAAAATAGTTTCACTTTATTTCCAAGTATTAAGCTAGCGCTAAAAGATATAATAGCCTCTATTTATATTAGATGATGTTTTGGAAGCAAAATAATTACAAGAAAAGCAAGAAAATAGGGGCAAAAGGGGATTAAAGTTGGGGGGAAAAATGCTCCTGTGCGGTAGCTGGTGCGGGCGCACTACTCCGAGGTGCGGCCGTACCGCACAATCTGCCTAAGGCGGTGCACACTGTGTGGACGCATGGTGCCCCAAACCTAGATATTTTTTTTCCAAAAATTGCACTCAAGTCTCTAAACTTTCTAATTTGTTCCAGGTCAATGCAAAAGATTTATTTGTTCCATATTTTAATTCCGTACTAAATTCAGTGAATGAAGTGTATGTATTTTTGAATTGAATTCTTACTGTGAGTGTAATCTGGGAGTGGAATTGCAGAAGGTGAATGTGTAATTTTTCTGGGTGTGCTTGTGAATGTGATTGTTGCTGCGGGAGTTATGGTTAACGTGGAGTATATATATGTATATACACATATATACATATTCAATGAAAGTACATATTCAATGAAAATTGCACACAAGTCCCTGAACTTTCTAATTTGTTCCAGATCAATCCAAAAATATTTATTTGTTCCATATTTTAATTCTGTACTAAGTATTTCTCTTCGACGGCTAGGAGCCAGAAATTGAGTGAGTTTATCTACTCGAGCCAAAAACAACTGACTATAACCTAATATGTCTAAACATTTGAAGAATTATCTAGATTTGCCACTCACATGTTTGGGACTTTGGAGTTAAAAATTAATCGATTTATATAGGGTTTAAAACCTGAATTAGCTAGAGAAGTGTTAATGTCAGGCAATACAAACTTAAATTTTACAGCTATTGTGGATTGAACACTATCAGCTGAACAACTTGAAGCTAAAATCACTAGAGCTAACTCTAATTAAAACCTAAAACCTCTTAATGGGGACAAAGGAAACAACCGAACAAGGAAAATTTTAAAAATCAGTCGAATGCTAAAAGATTCAATTCAGAGGAAGAACCAAAGCAAACTAATATGAGCAGATGCCCAACATGTAATAAATGGAATAATTGATCTTGTGAGAAATGGCCGACAATATGCTATGGGTGTAGAAAAGAAGGGCATGTGATCAGAGATTGTCCTAGAAAATCCAAACAAAACAATCCTGCTGCGAGAGTATCGCCATAATCTGATAAGGATATTATTAGTATAATCATTACATAGCAACATTGAATATTGGTCATATATTGTGATCTTGAAAATTTTACTAAAATAATAGCAATACGGTCGCTTACTATGCTTTTGAAAATAATAGCTATCGCCACAACACTTAGTGAATTTCGAGGATGAAATTCTTTTCTTTTTTTTTTTTTTTTTGGGGAGGGGGGAGAGATTGTAACATTCCGTAAAATTCTAAAATTAAACAACATAATCGATATTTTGACAATGATTGAATAATTGCTTGAAATTTTCATTGTAAGATTACTTGAATTGTATTGAAAAATTACAAGTTGTCACTCCAATGACACCCAAATTAAGAATGTGGAATTTCCTCCCTTTCTTCACCTTTCCCTTTCTTTTTCTTTTTCATTCCATTTTTTTTCTTTTCTCCGAGTTCTCTGCTTCTCTGCGTGTGTTTGTGTAATGTGTGTAATGTATGTTCCCATTTGCAAGACAAATCCAATAATGTATTGGAAAATTACACACAAAGTCCGTCAACTTTACTAAGTCCGTCAACTTTACTAAGTGATTTAAGTTAGTCCTTAACAAATCTTATTTACCCATAAGTCCTCCAATATTTAATTCTTCCCTTTTAACCCTTTCGATAACTTAGATTTTGACCCAAATAATTAAATTTTGATATTGACTTGATTATCCTACCTTTGACTTTTGGTCTATAAAAATTGGGATGTCACTTTCATAATCCTTGACTAGCTCTAGCCATTTTCTTTGCCTCATATTTAACTCCTTCTGAGTGAAGAAATGCTTAAAGTTCTTATGGTCGGTATAGATCTCGCATTTACTCCTGTATAAATAGTGACGCCAGATCTTTAGAGCATACACTACAGTGACGAGTTTGAGATCATGGGTCGAGTAGTTCTCTTTATAGGGTTTCAACTGCCTTGACGCGTAGGTAATCACCTTACCCTTTTGCATCAAAACGCAACCTAAACCTAGTTTTGATGCATCACTGTAGACTACAAATCCGTCAAAGCCATCTGGTATTGTCAACACCGGTGCCGAAACCAATCTTTTCTTTAGCTCCTGGAAACTCTGTTCACACTTATCTGTCTAAATGTTCTCACCCTTTTGGGTGAGTTGCGTCATTTTAGCCGCTATCTTGGGGAAGCCCTCTATAAATCACAGATAATACCCAACTAAACCCAAAAAGCTTCTCACTTCAACGACATTGGTAGGCAAAGACCAATTAGTAACAGCCTCAACCTTAGCGGGGTCTACCTCAATCCCGCTAGCTGTCACCACATGGCCTAGAAAACCTACACAATGTAGCCAAAATTCACACTTCTTAAATTTGGCGTACAGTCTTTACCTCCGCGGAGTTTCCAACACAGTCTTTAGATGGTTGTCATGTTGTTCTGAGCTCTTCGAGTATATTGCGATGTCATTGATAAACATGATAACAAACCTATCAAAATACTCATGGAATACCAGGTTCATCAAGTCCATGAGTACCTCAGGGGCATTTGTCAGACCGAATGGCATTACAGTAAATTTATAGTGTCCGTAACGGGTTTGAGCGCCATTTTGGGTATATCTGCTAACTTGATCTTCAGCTGGTGATAACCCAACCTCAAATAGATCTTAGACAAAATAGCTACTCCCTTCAACTGATTAAACATATCTTCAACTCAGGAATGGGCATTTATTCTTAATCGTCAACCTATTCAGTCCACGATATTCAATGCACATTCTCATAGTTCCATCCTTCTTCTTAACAAATAGGACCGGTAATCCCAAAGAGACATACTTAGCCTGATAAAGCCCTTCTCTAAAAGTTTCTCTATTTGAAGTTTTAATTCCTCTAGCTCCTTCGGTGCCATCCGGTAAGGAGCTTTAGAGATGGGAGCGGCTCTTGGTACCAAGTCAATGGTAAATTCTACTTGTCTGTTGGGTACAACACCTAACAGATCCTCGAGAAACACATCGGGGTACTCACGTACCACTGGTACACTGTCCGGGGATATATCTTCAGAAGGTTTGCCTTGAAGGCTAACTCGATGCCCCTGATAGTCTGCCTTCGTTAATAACTTCTTCGCTTGAAGGGTCAAGACAAGACGGGGTAGTGCCTTAATCTTAAACCCATAAAACTTAAACTCTTGCTTATCATCCTTATGGAAAATTACTTCCTCATCCAATTCCTCTTCAGGATCCTCCTCTGGATCCTTATCTAGCTTATGTACATGTGCAGAAGCGGGGAGGACTGTGGCGCCATGCTGCGCATACACTCCTCAATGCGCTAAGAGCATCACACAGAAGAGGTTAGTGTCAATGTCCCCACCTCGAGCCATGTGGAGGTGAAAATGGACATTCGTAGCTTCTAAATTCTTATATGCTAGTCTAGCTACCTCAACTTGTTCATTTTTGTTATCTGTTGACATATCTTTTAACCCATTACGCAAGATCCAGTTAGTTGGGGTCTTTATTGAATTTTAGCCATATTTCAAGAACTTAAAAGAAATTTTCTTTGTCTTTACATTGGTCACGTCTTTCTTAAAATTCATGTTATGCTCACATTTTGCCAATGGTCAGCTCAAACTCTAAAAACTTTTCTTTTCTTTATTAGGATACGATAAATACTTTTCATCTTTTTCGTAGTACCTGCCAGTCTATACCATATATCTTTCTTTCTTTAAATGTATGCATAAATTTCCATCAGATACAAAATCATAACTTGTAAAATCGTATTTAAGCAAACAATTCTTGAAAGCTGTAAATAATCTTTTACTCGAGTTGGCGTGCGAAGGATAGTGGGTGGCAATTAAGTCAATTTAGAAAGTTTTCTTTTCAAAAATATTCTTTAAGCGAGTCTACAGAAATGTAGACCTCCCTTTGATGCCAAACTGTAACACCCTGAGTTCTAAGCATCCAAGATGCTACGAAAATAGATAGTTTCAAAAAATGAGGAACTAGAGTCAACAAGATTGAAACATTGATGACTGAAATAGAGTTTTCAAAAATTGAGAGACTAAAGCAGATAAAACAATGGCTTTTGGATCAACTTAACTATTAGTAAAACCAAAAGTACTGAAATTGGTTGAAAATAAAGATTTGAGATCAATTTGAAAACCAATGACTCCTAAGAACTAATCTGAAACAATTGAAACTTGAGGGACCGACATAAAACATTTTTTGAAAACAAGGGCTTGAAGGTAAATGGGATTCCAATTACAATCCCTAATTCTGCCCCAATATTGAGTGACACTGAGAGCAGAGTCAAGGAGTGAGAGAGGGCAACTAGGGTGTCTGACGGGTTTCGATCGGCGACGATGAAGGGAAACTGGGTTCGGTCTACGGCGGAGAATGAGAAATGGGTTTGCGAGTTGATGATTGGCTTGGGGATCAAAAGGTAGAGGGCAAGCGACAGAAGAGGGTTTGAGTTTGAAGCTTGGGTTAAAGATGGAGGCTAGCCTTCAGGGGGTTCGCAATTTGGGTTGTGATTCAGGGCGCGGTTTGAGTTTGGGCGCAGATGGGTCGCGGGTTCAAGGATTTCAGCTAGGAGACGGGATTTTCAGTGAGTCATGGCTGAGTAAGTTGCCGGTTTGGTGGGCCTTTCATTTTGATTCAATGGTGGCTCAGTGGCGGTGACAACCGACGGCTATGGCATGGCTGCCCAGTTTCTGCCTTCCTTTTTTTTCTGAACTGGTTGTGGCTATTTCTATTTTGGGTTGAGAAGTGGTGGTGGTGGTATTCGCCATTTGGAGTGGAAGAAATGTGGCCGATTCATAGTTTCGATTCAGAGGTTCAGGAGAAAAAGTAGTGGTGTTGCTGCAGACGCGTCTGTTTTCGTGTATGTATATGTATAATTGCCCAGTGTAAGCATGTGTGTATACCTTGAATGTGGAGTTCTTGATTGAAACTTTATACGATTGTAGCTGTGAGTGAATTCTATGAATATTGTGTGTGTTTGAGTATTTCTGCTAGGAATTTTCTGCTGAGTGTGTATTTCTGTGCTTTTCTTTGCTGGTTGTGATGAATGCGTGTAATTGCATAAGCTGGTTTCTTTGCTGTGGTTGTGATTGGAAGCAGCCTCCAATATATATATACATATATATATATATATATATTGTGTGTACACAGTAAGGGAATAAAAACGTTGCTAATTCTTGAGGATAATGGGAGATTGAGGAAGATATTGTGGGGAGATATTGGCTGAGAAATTTTGGGAGTGGGGGGGTGTTTTTCAATTGCTCCTATGGCAACATTAAATCTTATTTTCCCAACGTGTGTTAAAATTTAGTAGAACTGATCTAAGGCCTATTTGCTTAGTCTTAACCGAATTTGGGCTCAGAAGTTTTGGGTTTGAGAGCTCAAATCAGGCTTCAGACTTTTGGCTTTGAAAACAATTCCTAGACGGATATCCAAGAAAGATGATAGTTTGGGTCTGAAGTAACTTATAAAAGGCTTTTCTGGGTTTGGGCTTGAGAATAAATAAAGGAATAACTTGAAAAATACAAAAGTTTTTTACTCACTTTTTAAAATTAAGTTACATGGAGGTTTTTTTTTTGAAAAATCAGGTGTTTCAAGTGTTTTTCAACACAAGAATCACAATTCACCAAAACAACGACTCACATCAAAACAGCCTATCAAACACTGAGTTACAGCAAAAACAACTCGCTTAAACACCTAGTCACAACAAAAACAACTCTAAAATATCGAGTCACAACAAAAATAACTCACTAAAACAACGAGTCAAAATTAGAAACAACTCCAAACCACTTAATCACAACAAAAACAACTCGCCAAAACACCAAGTCAAAACAAAAACAACTCACAAAAATAAATCAAACACAACTTCAAAACACCAAGTCACAACAAAAATAACTTACCAAAACACTGAGTCACAACAAACACAACTCCAAAACACCAAGTCACAATAAAAACAAATTGCCAAAATAGTAAGTCACAGCAAAAAACTCGCCAGAATGCACAATCACAATAGAAATAACTCGCCAAAACACACAATTACAATAAAACGATAACTCACCAGAACAATCAAGTCACAACAACCCAACAACTCGCCGGAAAAACCAAGCCACAAGAACCATAATTTGACGAAACAATCAAGTCACACCAACCACAATTCGCCATAACAACAAAGCCACAACAATATACAACAACCACAACTCATCAATCAAAACCAAGTCCGACAAGTCACAACTCGGGGACTTGTCAATCACAATACCACCACCAACGAAACACGCTGCAGCCACAAATCAGGGAAAAAAAAGAAAAAACAAAAGTCGATGGTCACAATACTCGCCGGACACACCAAGTCACAACATGCACCTCCACCGCACAATACAAATGACCGCAAAAAACTACAACAACCACTATCGCAACCACCATAAACAAGAATTCGGCCTGTAACTCACCAATCAAACACCAATACGGCAAAGTCAATTGAAATCAAAGCCCCAATCAAATTATAGCAGACAAAAAATTAAGCAAAAAATAGAAGAAAAATCAGACCAAACAACTCCAAATTCCTACAACCTTGTTCTATAGTGTGTGATTTCTGATCTTGGAATCATGATCTAAAATCATATCGCGATTTTGTGACCTAATTTTAGATCGCGATTTTGTGATATATATATATATATATATAATATGAAGATGAACTAAGCGGCGACGGCGGTGACACGAACCTTGACGGCGGTAGTGGAAGATGAATCTTCGTGTGGGGGCAGATGAAGATGAATACAAAGAGAGAGGTGGATAGTGGATAAATGTGAATACTAAGAGAAAGGAGAAGATCGATGGGTTGATTCGGGGCGGGGGGTGGGTTGGTTGACGGGAGTGATTCACTTGATTTTTACAAAAAAGACACTACAATTCTTATTTTTACAATCAAGTCCTAAAAACACCTTTATTGCCTAATTTTTCCATAAATAAATCTAGACTTGAAATATGCATAAGAACTTGGGCTTAGAGTTAAAATTGGCCCAAAAATATTCTTAGAAATAAACTTTGGGTTTAAATATAAGAAATACGCAATTTGGACTTTAAAAACTTGGCTTGAAATAGACTGGGCTTAAAATATTAATTTGGGCCTAAATGAATAACTTAAAATAAATAAAAAGGGGCTTGGCCATTAAAATTAAGAACACAAGACTTTACAATTTAGGTCGAACTAAAGAAATTTCTTAAATAACAGGCTTAATAATTAATTGGACCCGAGTCTAATATTCGGAAATAAGAAAACCCAATTAATTATAGATCACATTTTTCTTTAAAATAAAATTAGACAAGTGACGCAAATTCTTTAAAACTTCATTGTGACTAACTATGAAATAACAGATAATTAAGAAAATCTCGATCGCTACACGAGAGGTACTTGTTTGTTGTATAACCTTTTCATTTCTCACATTAAGATCTTCACAGGCCGCTCTAGAAGAGTCAAGTCCGGCTGCATATCAGAAGGAATCTTTGGGAGTACATAAGAAGGATCCGGTACATACTTTCTTAGGGTCCAGATATTGAATACAAGATGGATTTGACTCATCCTTTCTGGCAACTTCAATTCATACACTACTCCAATTCTCTTTGTTATTTCAAACGACATGATGTAATGAGGAATCATTTTGTCTCGTTTCCAAAAGCGAATGAGTTGTTTTATTGGGGATATTTTGACAAACACTCTATCCCGAACTTCAAATTCTAATAGACGTCGTCTTTGATTAGCGTAACTTTTCTGACGGTCTTATGCGGCCTTCAATTTTTACTTGATCTTCTACACTACTTTGATCACTTCTTCCATCATTTCTAAATTGATTCTTTTCATTTCCCCTACTTCATTCCAATATAAGGGCGATCTGAATTTCCTCTTATATAATGTTTCATAGGATGCCATTTGAATTGAGGAATTATAACTATTATTGTATAAAAACTCTGCCAAAGGTAAGTAATTATCCCATATTTTTGGAAACTCCAAAGCACACACTTGGAGCATATCTTCAAGGGTTTGAATGGTGCATTCGGATTGCCCATCGGTTTTGGAATGAAAGCTAGTACTAAAATTTAATTGTGTCCCCAAAATTTGGTAAACTTCTTTCCAAAATCGTGATAAGAATCACGGCTCTCAATCAGAGGTGCTAGAAACTGGAACACTGTGCAATATAACAATTTCCCAAATGTATAACTTGGCAAGTTGCTCCATTTTAAAGGTTATCTTAATGGGAATGAAGTGTGTCGACTTTGTTAGGTGATGACAATTACCCATATAGTGTCATATCCTTTGAGGACCCTTGGTAGACCACTAACAAAGTCCATCGTGATTTTCTCCCATTTCCACTCTGGAATCCCCAATGGTTGTAAAGTTCCAACGAGTTGTTGGTGTTCTGCTTTTATTTGTTGATAGGTGAGGCATTTAGCTACAAATTCAGCAATATACTGCTTCATGTCGGGCCACCAATATAATTTCTTTATGTCACGATACATTTTTGTAGAACCAGGATGTAGAGTATATGGTGTGCTATGTGCCTCTTCCAAAACACAATTTCATAGATTTCTTGTTTCTGGTACATATACTCTATCTTTGTATCGTAGTAGTCCTT
>CAVNYN010203921.1:0-35275 GCA_963692815.1 Nyctanthes arbor-tristis | reverse complement strand
CCCAATGAATAATGCAGCATGTATCCCACCAGTCATTAATTAAGATTGGCCAGCAAGGAGTGTCTTACCAAGTAAACCGGAAATGTTTTGCCCCATATTCATATCCTCATCTAAAAAGACTTATCTCAAAAAGAAATCAAATTCACTTTGCAGATCTAAGATCATTCTTTCAAGACCTGAAGATATAGAATGACAACATATGTACATCCACAGTTCACATTAAAGATCCAATTGTAGCAACAGCAAACCAACCGTTTGAACTAAGTTCCCCCTACCCCCAGCTCCTTGCCACACGGAAACTCTGGAAGGGACATCCTTGTACTGCTATATTTCTTCCATAAACGAACAGCAAAATTCATCAAATGCCAATACATCATATCATGATCTAAACGGGAAATGTTCTGCCACACATATATCCTGCATCTAAAAAGGCTTATCTCAAAAGAAATCAAATTCACTTGGCAGGTCTAAGATCGTTCTTTTCAAGGCCTGAAGATATAGAATGACAACATATGTACATCCACAGTTCACAGTAAAGATGCAAATGTAGCAACAGCGCATCAACTGATTGACCTATTGACCTATTGACCTAAGTTCCCTCTATCCCCAGCTCCTGGCCGCAAAGAAACTCTGGAAGCGACATCATTGTATTTTACATTTCTTCCATAAATGAACAGCAAAATTCATCAAATACCCACACATCATTTCATGATGTAACGTATCAAACGCTAATCATGTCAAGATTCAGAGACCCTTGGTTAACAATCCTTCAGTTCAGAGATTTTTTTTTTTTTAAAACTTTCTTGGGCGTAGCACGTTTATAAATTGGTGAAAATGCACTGATACACACATCAAACACGCTGCAAATGCAGAAGTTACCTGACTCGCCCTCCGCCAGCTTCTCTAACTTAGCACCGACCAAACGCCTTTCATCTACACCCCCAGCTTTCAGCTCATAAATCACCTAAGTATTAATCAATACGAGGAAAAAGAAATTTAAAAATCCCAAAACAGAAGGCCAACTTTCGAATACCACAAACCCACCAATCCAGAACATAAACTAACAAAAATAAACATACGCAAAGAAAAAATGAAGTAAAAAATAAAACCTGGCGATGTTCCCAATTCCAAACGGAAACGTGATCCGATGCATCGGCGGTCACGAGCCACGGGTGGGTGGGGTGGAACTGAATCTTCACGATCTTGTCATTCGTGGGACGAAAAGCCCTTAACCGCAGCATTTTTTGGCACTTGTCACCTAATGCTAGTAACTAAGCAACGGATCTGATATAGAAAAATCAACAAATTTAACACAACTGCTCTAACTGATTCTGCAAAAAAGTAATGCTCTTCAACAAAAGGTAGGGACTTAGGTACCAATTGGCCCGAATTCCAAGCATTCCAATGGATCTGGTATATATTCAAGCTCTGCGAATCAAGATTTTGATAAATCAATTAAATGATACAGTGGAATTTTACCAAAACCGTTCAGGAGACAGCTTCTACCCCTTCTCTACTTTTCGCTTTGTTTTGGCCTTTGCACCCCGCACCCGGTAGAGTGATTTTATGCAAATTCCGTTTTAGTCCTCTAACTTCATGGTATATTGAAACACATACCTAAGAATTTTTAAACAAGTGGCGGTCGATCCTACCGTAAAGATGGAGGGAGTGAAGGAGGAGAAGAGGAAGAAAATGACTATTAAAAAAATGGAGATGAATGAAGAAGAACGAGGGCAAGTGAGATACACGGACAACTCATTATTTTTTTGCCTATAGAGAAGAAAATCTCCCTTCTGGTTAATAATTAATATTTGCTTTTTTCTTGGTGGAATTCAAGTATCAGACTGTATGATAGGGTGGAACGATGCTTGATGGTTGGAGAATTGTGAAAGGAAGAAGTAAAGAGTGTGAAAGGATTAAGTTTTTTGATACCTGAAAACAAATACATATTTTTTTAAGTTTGTAAATAATAGAAAACTTGCCAAATTAAGCAAACACTAGTTCAACCACCCTTGTGTTGCATGGATGGAAAACTTTACTAAAATATCGTCATTAGTTAGATTCAGACAATCTTTTATAAAAGAGTAATGTTATTTAGTATCACTGGTGTTTGACACCATATCAAAGTGACATTCAATGATAAGCCAATCAAGTGAGTCCTTTATTCATTCATTTAATTTCACTTATCATTCAATGTCACATTAATTGCCATATAGACTGGTACTAAGTACTACTAGTACTATATAGTATTATTCTTTACAATGAGAGTAAACTCGCAATCTTATCCCGTTATTGTGTAATTGGAGGGAAAAATAATTTAAGCATAACTTGTTCAACTAGCTGGTCAACTAGTTCACTATTGCAGTTAAAAATTTTCTGATCACATGAACAACTGCCCTTAACATAGCACATTTTCTTTACGTCAATAATATAGCACATTTTGCAAGGCTATTTAATTCCATGCACCATACTTATTAGCCATTATCCCATATGCTCATTAGTCATTACCCGATAATACTCAACATGAATTGATGTTGGGACTTGGGAGGGCTTGTGGGTTAAAGCGTGTTGCAAGTCCTCATATTTCTCTCAAACGGTTTTAGTGAAAAAAAAAAAAAAAAAAAAAACTGGTACTTGAATGTTGTTCTGTAGCTTCTTTTTTGTTGGTTAACTTCCTAACATCCCCACTAAATCTAACGGACAACACCCTACTTACGTTAATCTTCTACAACGGCAGGGTAGAAAGTCGAACCAAATTGCATCAGAATAATATGTTTTCTCATTTGTGTTGCAGAGAAAGATTTTTATAATTTATCCTAAATTGATGTTGCAAAGAATTAGAGACTGGGATTTCCATGGTTGACGGCAACCGCATATGGAGAGCACACGCTTATGTACTCAAAATAGAGATACTTTAATTTAATTTAAACGAACCGGGAGAGCGAAAAACTGATAAATTCATAATTACGTTCCATTATGTGTTCAAAATATTTATCACAGCAGTGCTTTGTGGATCTTGAAGGAAATTAATTATGAGAATAAACAACAACATGGTGCGTGAATATGAAGTGATTGTGATGTGTATGGGGAATTAAAAAGAAAAACTAAAATGGTTATTTAGGTAATTATCTCAATGTCTGTTTTGGGAATTAAAAATTTTGTGGTGTAACTGAAAATTTTTATGTAGTGGCAATATGATCCAATTAATATTAAATAAAATTTTCTTAATCCATGTGAAAATAGAAAAAAATGTTATTTTTGTGAAACGAAGATAGTATATTAAATTAATATAAAAAATAAAAATACCTTAGGTATAATAATTTACTGGTTCATTAATTTATTACCCTACACCAATTATGTTGGAAAAATCAGATGTTTTAGATGTTTTTACATTGTAATATCACAATATTGCAATACAACATTCACAATTCGCCAAAATATCGAGTCATATAAAAAAACCCCCAAAACACTGAGTTCATTAATTTATTAATTTACTGGGTATTTTTATTTTTTATATTAAATTAATAAAAAACTAAAAATACCTTAAGTATAATAATTTACTGGGTTCATTAATTTATTACCCTACACCAATTATGTTGGAAAAATCAGATGTTTTAGATGTTTTTACATTGTAATATCACAATATTGCAACATAGCATTCACAATTCGCCAAAATACGAGTCATATAAAAAAACCCCCAAAACACTGAGTCACATAAAAAATAATTCGTCAAAATATCGAGGCACAAAAAAAAACTCACCAAAACACCTAGTCACAACAACTCGCCGGAACAATCGAGTCACAACAACTCGTCCGAACAACCAAGTCACAATAACACAACTCTCTGAAATAACCGAGTCGCAATAACACAACAATAATGATAGGATAAAGTATTCCACACGTCAATCTTGTCACATTCTTTCCCTGATTTTTTTTTTTTTTATCGAAATAGAGTTTCTTTGCCAAATGGGACGGTCGACCTGTAATTTTCCAATCCGTAATTTCAAATGGTAAATAAAGTTGGGCCGATTTCAAATAACGGGCCCAAGCCCCAAAGAATCGGGTCCTTTCGAACTTCTTGCTCCTCCCCCACAAAACCCGCCCATTTTCCAGTAACAAATAGATCCGATTTTGAGCTCTCCGGGTTCCCCCATTTTCCATAGCCCCGGCTGCCAATTGCAGGAGTGCAAAACCTAATTCTCTGTCGCCTTTTCTATTCTCGTCCTTTCTCCCTATGCAATAATCGTTCAACGCAGCGTCTTGCAGAATAGAGCTTCTCTCTTTTGCCCGTATCCTCGTAATTCGTGTTTTTGTTACGTGAACACGTGCGCTTCTATTTTTAAATTCTAGGGTTTGGAAGCATCATCAAGGCGCGAACTTTCAATTCAAATTAAAACAACAATTCTGGTTTGTAACAGCAAAATAAGCCTCCAGTACTTCAATTGCAATGATATAAAATGCTGATTATTGCTAGCTCTATACAATTTTGCTGCTCTTTACTTTGTTGAGGTTCTAAGTTTCAAATGTGGTATGGTACAGTAAAGACTGAGGATTGCAAACCGGAAGAGTAGTTGATTGAATTGGGAAATTAGCTGATGATATGAGTAGGCTGTCTTTTAGGCCTCGACCTCTTGACATCCACAAGAAGCTTCCCATTGTAAAATCTATTAAGGATTTTGAGGATGATGACGTCCCGACTTCTACTCGTAACTCCCAGATACTCCGTATCGCATCAGAGGCTGATAATGAGGTGAGGTATCTACTTTGTGCATTACATGGAATTTCACACAAACTAATTTGCTTTTATACACATGACGATTTAAGTATGACATTTATTTCTTGAGAATTTTTGGATGAAATGATTTCTTTGCCATTATGATTTCAACTGAATTTTGCATTAAACAAACATATAATAACTGCTGTGCGGTTGGATCTCTCAAGTCAAGCCTTCTGCATCAAATATTCTCATGCTATAATATCTCAATATGACTACCACCTAGGACTAGGAACAACATTTACTACGTCATCCCAATACCAGGAAGTTACCTAACTTCCTCCTGCTAATCTAGGCTCCTGTATAAATTCACCGCGTGGGAACTGAAGCAACTTGTAGTTTATTGACTCCGAGGATCCAAATCATAGTCTTGGAGGTTTAAGATTGATTCCTCTTTCCATCTTTCCCCAGTTCCCACAGGTCTGCTCTATGCCCTGTGCCCACAAGAAGAGAAGGAATCTTCTAGGCCACAAGGTGCGGGAATGATGAATAGTGTGACCATCCCACTGAATATTTTTTTATAGTAATTCTGGGTGGGAAAACGTTGTCTAAAGTCTTCTAGGATACATGCATGATAGAAGTTACTGTTTTTTTGCTTATAAGCCATATGTTGTACTATTACTCAAGTCTTTTGCTAAAATCCAACTAATTTCAGATTTTTGGTCTTTCTGTCTGTGGAAGTAAATATTGTCCTAACGGGAGAGTATGGTTTCTTAATCTGTGCTAATGGAGATCTTGTCTGTCTTACAAATACATTATTATTATTCTTTTTGTTTTTGTGGTTTTTTTTTTTTTTTTGGGGGGGGGGGTGTTGGATGCATCGTGGTCTACTACTGGTATGGTTCAGTTGGCCTATCGGGTTACAAGGCCTCGCATGCCATTTTAAGATGTTGTACACTGGGCAAGTGAATTGACTTAGCTATGAACTATGTTTTACATACATTAACCAGTGCTGCAATCAACTTTTCTTCAGGTACCACAAGCTCCTAACAAAAAAACTGTTTCAGAAATACCCACTCCTGAGTTCGTGATAGTGGATACATATGAGAGAGACTATTCTCGTACTTTCACTCGAACCACATCATATCTCCGTGCAAGGGGAGGTGAGACAATCTCACAGGTTTCTGATTATTTGCATTAATCTTTTCTGCAATTTCGTGTTAAAAGATTGTGGTATCATTGACAGTGCGGGCTGAAATTGGAGAGTTTGTTGAGTATGATCTTGACAATGAGGATGAAGATTGGCTTCAAGAGTTCAACAAAGAAAGAAAAACTCTTGCAGCCGAAAAGTAATAATTTTTCTACATTTTATTAATTGCTGTTTGATATATTTGGCTTTGATTTCCTGTCTTTTTTACTTCATCTTTTTTTAACCTACAAGATTGTTAAAGCTTATCATTGTGCGGAGATCAGTGAATGGTTATTATAATGTTATAACTGAGGATACGTTTAATTATTATTTAATTGTTTCTCTTCTGACATGGAAGTGATATAATCTAGTATCTAACTCAATGATGAGTGTTTTGTTCTCAGATGTTTATGTATCTTTATTCATGGCATCTGTATAACTTTTAAAAAAAAAATATTGTCTCTGTAGTTGCTGAAGTTTTTTTGAATTGATTCCACAATAAACTTTTGATTGATTTTCTGAAGCTATATTAATCCCTTGATACTTAGCTTCAGTCCCTCCTGGAACTTTCTGATTATTTAAAATTTGATTCTATAGTACACCGCATGGTTGTATCTTGGTGTGCCTTCTCTGCCAAAATTTATCCCACATTGTATGAATAATTTTGCTGCTGCACTACCTCCAAACTGGGGTTGGGCAAGAAATGTAGGAGAACCTCTTTGTGACATCTCAGTTTATTCTGTGATTCTTCATTCCACTTCTTGTACTCATGTTGTTAGATTGGCGATGCAGGTTTGAAACCATTCTTTTTAAATTGGAGGTTCTAGATCACAAGGCTCGAGAAAGAGCAGGAATTATCGCTTCAACCCTTGGCTCGCCAATTCCTGTGATTTTGACATTTGATGCTGCTGTGGAGGTGAAATACTGCTTTCTGATTGCATTTTACAAAATTGTGAATCAGAGTTTACAGTGTATTCTTCTTGTTTTGTTCTGTTCTATTTTTCTTCTGCTGTGTTTGAGTCTGTACAAAGTTATATTAGTTATTGAGCCACTTATTTCAGTGGCATTTTGTGATAAAACAGTTTACATTTTTTGTTTGTGTTTGTACAAACCACTTCAAAACTATAGAGAGGTTCTTGTTTCAAGATTATTCTCATATATTATTTTATGCATATTGAACGGGTTGAATTTTATAGATGTAATACGTCTTTGATCGCGAATGCTTGGCATTCGAGAAACATTAACAAACACGCAAAAGTAAATAAAATCATGGTGAAAAGGTTTAATTATCAAGGTGCCTGGAAAAATGTGAAAAATGTGGTTTTGGGCTCTTTCCAGTAAGAATCATGGGTAAATCTAGACTTTGTTGGAAACAATTTCTTCTGACCGTAATCTTTTCCAGTGATTTTTTGATTAATTTATTTGTTCCTTTTACTATCTTCTTCCACTGAGAATGGAGAACTTCGTCAAAATTGGGTGAATTATGATTGTATGTAATAAAATGGGGGCAAACGTACTCTTGAAATACAACGTAAGCCAAAGCAAAGAGATAGTATGATTGGGCAAGTACCGGCTGTAATCCTTGTAAAAGTTGCTTCTCTCTTCCTTTATTTAGACTGTAGACTGCGAAAATTGTTTCACCTCGTATATCTATTGTTTCTACCACAAGAGCAGTGCTAAAGTTTTTGAAGCGAATAGTCAAGATCCAGGAAGTTTTGAATATGTGCACATCTGCTACATAAACCTGAAGAAAATTTGAAAGTTTTGAATTTTGTGGAACTGGAATTCTTCTACTAATGTTTTTAATATAAGTGGGCTTCTAATCTGCTACTTGTCAAAGTGTTAGATTCATAGGAGTTTGCAAAAGTTTGCCTTTTAAGAAATGATAACGGTCCAACCTAGTGTGGCAAATTTGGATCCAACTACTGGCAACATTCAGAAGCTTATAAGATAATGTGAAGATCCACTCTTATTAAGCACAAGATAAATACTAATTAGGAGCTCCGCACATTCAAATTCTAATCTGTAGAGTTATCAGACTTTAACGACATCAATTGGGACAACTTAGGTTTGGCAAAGAGTTACTTGAAGGCTTTTTCTGACAGTTAGAATCAGGGCTCTTTTAATGTCTAGTTGCTGATATCATGGATTTATTCTCGTCGTTGCTTCGGCCTTCTTTTGTCTGATTATTATGTATTTAATAATGTTGAACTTCACTTATTATTATTGCAACTGTGTTGTGCCTACGATAATTTTTGTATTTTGCCCCTCTGCATTTTGGGTTTCTTGAGTAATTAGTTCTTGATAATGTTATAATAGTTCGTCATATATATTGTAGGCCTTGCAAGGTCTTTCCATAAAGTATGGGGTTTTCCAATCTATCTATAGTTACTGGAAGGAAAAGGTACGTGTCAGCCATCAGTTGATATTTTTATACTGAGTGACGACACATGGATTACTTTTAGTTCAAAAGAATGCATGAGCAGCAGCTTTCGTGTAGGCTCTGTCCCTCTGGCAAAGTTAACAATTATCTCCATTCTTTTTGTGGTGAGAACTGGGTTGCATTCTAGAAACGTGCTGTTGTGCTATCAAAATGAAATATATTACATAATTAGGCTGCTAGATGTAAAATAATTCAACTGTACGATATGCATTATTGCTGTGATTGGCACAATGACATTCTCTTCAACTTCTTTAATAAGTAATTACTTGAACTTTCATAGTTGCTCTTGTTTAGCCTCAATAAATGGCAGACGTAAGTGATTTTGACATGCAGATATGCTAGGGTGACAATTTGGCCAATCATTTGCTCATTACCACCTTCGTCCATAGTCTTGTATTTTTTCCGTCCCTCCCTATAGGCCACTTTCTTTTTAAAAATGTAGTTGAAAATTGAAATATTAGTTCTCTTATATACCCCTATTTAAAATGTATTGTTATAAACAAAATAGAATTACTAAAGTGGAATAATTAATAAATGAAAGGATATGGTTGGAAAATGATCTTGAATTTGCTTTCCCAACACCATTAAATGAACTTTCCTTAATCTTTGCAAAAATAGGAATTGAGCTATCTTTGTGGGATGGAGGTAGTAACTAATAATTCTATATAATGTTCAAAATATACCTTCATTTTAACTATTAACATAAAAAATACCTCTTCCCTGTTTATGTTAGTTCATATACCTGTCTGGATGTCTTGTGTAACCACCAAAAATGGATGCTCTTTTATATCCAGAGTCCGGAATTGCCCTTTTACCGGAAAACAATGATTACTGCATGTTCAAACACGACGGAACCTAAACAGTGGAATGTAGAAATGAGATTTAAAATAATCGTGGCCAAGTGTCCATATTTTGAAAATTGTTTTCCAGGAGGTAAAAATAGAGTACACAACAGAATTAACTTAGTTGCCGCACGGGGTAAATGAAATTTTAAGAACTTTGTGCTGAGAGTTGGTGTGACAAAAAGATTATGTTCTTCTTTTAGCTGGAATATCTTCTTTCTAATTCGCTGCTTGTCATTTAGATGAGTAAAGTATCTTGTGACTAGGGGAGGAAGTACTGTTTACATGTATTCTAATCTTCTTAGTTGCGCATTGGTTTTGTGGTTTACAAACAACTTTAGCACGTCACAAGTAAAATGATTTCTGCGATGAATCCTCACCTTTATTTTGCTTTCTTCTGTCTTTCCATTCTTTTTGACCAGCGGGAACGATGGCAAAAACCAATTCTTCGACGTTTGCAGGTATCTTTTCACTTCACTTGTAGGTGTCACTGTTAGTGTCATGAATTCTGGTCCTGGCCAAATATCATTAAAAGGAACTTGTAGGCCAAAGAGAATCACGACTAACTATGACTGTTAGATTCCTGAATTCATCTCAGCGCGTGCATAATTCTTGACCAATAAAATACTTTGAACTGGCATATCTTTTGTAGCCTTAAACTTTCTGCCCCCACCCCAAACCCTCCCTTCTTTTAGAATAGCTATGGAAGAACCAATGGCAGTTTTCCCTTTTACGGATGGAATTTCTTCAGTATCATTATGTTCAATCACTTATGTGCATTCAGCTTCTTAGAATTTGGAATTAGGATTGATTTGAATTTACAACTTTTGATCAGTGGAATTTCATTTTACAGTTGTGCAACTGTTATTCCTTATCTCCTATTTGCATAGCAGGATAAATCTTTCTTGAATTGCGAACTTGCATGTGGTAATATCAGTCTTGGATATTTTTCCTTTTACAGCCACCTCCACCAGTGAACGATACCAATCCATACAATGTATTCAGGCCAAGGGAGAAAGCTCACAGGCTTCACGCCAGGAGAGTAAGTTGCATTATTATTATCATGATCATCATCATCATCAACATCATCATGATTATTATTATTACTGAATCATCTCAAATGGGCATACCCTTAAAATGGGGATTTTATTTGATTAACTTCGTGGAATTGAAATGCATATTGATGTATTTCTTATGTGCTTGTTTTGTAGATGCAAAGGAGGGAAAACAATGTGCAGTCCTTTGAAAAGCTCCGCCAGGTGAGCATTATTTTTAATTTACCTGTGTGCTTTGTCCTTGTCTGGTTAGATTTAGTGTTATATAATGGTGTTTGAGATTAATTGTGTAATTGATTCTGAAGCATTAAATACAAATCTAGTTCTTTTTGCCTGGCTGACCAATTTCATTTGGCACAAGTGACACTAAGACCTAATTGTAACTTTTTGAATATATTGTTATTCTGATATAAAACTTGTGTCAAACATTAGGCTTCATGCTAAGATTGGCCTTTGGTTATTGGTGCATATTTCTATATCTCCGCCATTCTGTCCAAAAAATTGAAGTTCAATTTGGAAGACAGAAATCTTGTGGATGAAAAATTATTTCTCATATTTGCATAATGGCTGTTTTTTGAATGCTCGATCTTATAGTTGTCCTCCTTTTATCCCATCATGGAAAAGAGCGAGTTGTTGCAATCACATCAGTGGGTCGATATGTTGATGATATATAATCTTTTAGAAGGGTTAAGAAAAAGTTAATCAGAAAATGAGATTACGTCCCTTTGCAAATTGCATTTGCTATCTCTATCCAACAAAGTTTGGCAAATTTAGTTTGATCCTATTCCGAGCCGTGAAGCACATTGAATTTGATAGTATAATGGGTACGTCAGGTGTTGTACACTGTCTAGATTGGGGTATGCTTGGGCATTTAGTTTGATTATTATTAATTTTTTTTTAAATCAGGTTATAATTCTGGCCTTCCATAGGGCCCTTATATCTGATTAAACCGCTTTCATGTTTGCCAAAGCAATTTTGCTCACTCAAAGTAATCATATCATTGCCTACTAGTTATATTTTCAACTACTACTCATTTTGAACTTTTGATCTTGACCTTCATATGTGATTGTTGACTTGAGTCTTTCATTTGAAGTCATTAATCAATTTGAGAAGTGACATCCAATTGGCGTTTAAATAATTGTTTCATAGCTTTTAGAAAGTAGAATAGTGAGCTTGTTCAGATTTTCCCCCCCAATGCTCTGATGCCTATGGTTCTATTTTATACTTTTTGAATAAATAGAACACTCAGTTTATGTTTTCAATTCCCATATTCAGGTCAGGCGTAATCTCGATCAGGCAAAGACCATTATTGAGGCACTGATCAAGGTATTTACGCTTATGATTTGAAACGTTTCTGGTATGCTTTTATGTTGCACATGGTGTGAAATATTTTTCATTGAAGCTTAGTGTTCTGGTTCCTCCATGGTTTTATGTAGAGGGAAGAGAAAAAACGTGAACTTGTGGAGAGTGAGGTTAGCCTTCAAAGAATTCAAATGCAGTACAAGGTATGGCTGACTGTGTATACTGCTAAATTTGAGTAATTCTGTAATTTTCTTCTTGTTATCACTTCTTTCTACTGCCTATAAAGGCCAAATGATGATGGCATTTACAGCGAAGCATAATGTGATATGTGATTTCTTCATCTCTCCCGCAATAATAACTCATAAAAACTACAAAAATAAAGTAGCAGTTGAGAGTCCTGGTTGTTAAAGAGCAGCCGTAGGAACTTTTTGATGATTTGATAACAAATGAATTTCTATGGATTTTCCAGCATGAAACTGAACTCCTTGAAGATAGTTTGGCATTGCCTGGATTGCCATCCTTCCCAAGCAAACTTGTTTCAAGTGAAGACGAGTTTGTTGATTCTGATGATGTGGCAAATAGCCGCCCAACCCCTCGACCTGCTTTGGTGCAAAATCCATCTTTTGCTGAGACAAAATTGGCCATGGCTTCTGCAGGAAACTCAAGGCGGGATGCCAGACGCGGTCATCTTCGTCATAGTTGGCTTCGCAAATTGGTACTTCTTTAAGCACTTCCTTTTTCTTTTTCCTCTTTTTTTTTTTTTTTTTTTTTTTTGGCATGAGGAATACATGAGAATTTTTTGCTGGTGAACCAGAGGCGCAAAGTGGTGGCGTACAATTTGTTGGATCATTTTGGTCTAAATGACTATATTTGTTACAGGTGTGTGTGACACACCATTTTTCATGGTTATGCAGGATCCAAATGAGCCTGTTTTGCTCTTCCGATCTCTAAACCATTAGATCCAGATAAACTAGCAGCTGCAGGCATTATACCTCCATCAGATTCTTCAACTCCAAATGGCACGACTGCCCACCCAACATCAAATGGCACATCTGGCCGCTCATTCAACTATCGTGGTAGGATGGGCCGAGGGGGAAGAATTGTGTTTGATCGATGGAATCCTTTATCACACACTCCAATTGAGTGTGGTGATACATTGTATGTACCACCAAAACCCCAGCATTCAGCACATCATTAGTTTCAGTTGAGATTTCACGAGCTTTCTTCAGAAACGATTGTTTCAATGTCGTTTCTGCATGGATGAAGGTGGGCTTGAAAAGATTATTTCTTGAGTTGTGAATGTGACAGAAATGCAAGCTGCTCACATGGGGGTTCTGCTGAAAATTTTTGGATCTACCCATATTGCTCTTGGTCTGCCCCAAGCACCATAATTTTTCTGTCCTGGGTCGGCTGGAAAAAGCAGCCCGCCGTGTTTAGTTGATGGCAGTGGTTAATCTGGAAGCGGCTTTAGTTGCTTTTGCATTGTATGTCTATTGTAAATTGGACGAACTCGGGCAAAATTTGTCTGCCCAGGAGAAAAACAAAGGGGTGCTGGGGTTGTACCATTCCATCTGTGTAGCAAGAGGAAATACGAGATTTGAACTAGTGATTGCTGCTGCGGATGGTTACTGTATATTCCACTATTCATTCTTGTTATATTGTTCTCTTCTTTCTTTTCCCTCCCTAACATTTAAAAGTGGAATTGAATGGGTCATGTAGCTAATCTCAAATTTATCGATATCAATGTCTAGGATGCAATCAGAATTTTCCCACTGTCAATTGAAAACTTTGCAGGGATGACTCTATTATCTGTCCTATAATATTGAGAAATGATATTTGTACATGCAAGACGTACTAAGTCTATACACACCTTTATGTATTCACTTTGTCTCTTACTCCATCTTCCTGGAAATGACTATCTTTTATTATATCGTTAAATTGACCATAATTTGGAATTATGGTCAAAAGGTGGATTGCATCCTCATGATAAGAAAATCCATAGTATGGTCAATTTTCATATACTCATCCGTCCGTTAGACCATCTAATGCTTGTTTCTTCTGGTAAAAACAAATGGAAACGCCGGCCATTGGTTTCTTCAAAGGAAAATTCCAATGAATTTATGTTATTCCTTGCTATAAACGGAAGAACTCCAAAGCGAACCATTCATTGACAAATCTAATCACACCATGCTTATCAGAAATAATGCTATCGAAGCTTGTTCATCATGCACGATGGGTAGTGTGGTTCCTCTGCCGGAGGTGGCGAACGAACCCTAAATATCTTTTCTCAGATTTTTACGTTGCATCTGCTGTCATTTTCGGTCGGTTTAGGAGAGTCCCATATTGAAACAGAGTCCGCATTGTCATTGATGAAAGAATAGATGATTTCTTGGCTGAGAATGACTGGAAGAGATGGCTTGAACAGAAACAAGATCAAATTCTTGATCCTTCCAGTCCGGAAATCATGCGAGTGCTACCGGTACTAATCTAGATTCTTCAAGCTATGAACCACAGGTTGATGCTTCGATTTGATTGCAAAGTCTCTGCTTATGTAGCAAAAGGGCATGAGAGTTTTGCAAAGAAAGACGGGACTCAAGAAGGACTAGTTCAGTCACGATTTGGAGGCGAAACATAAAGAAGCCCATAACTAAGCTAGGGTTATTAGGACACTACACTAAGCACTTGGATGGTTTGAACTGGGAATTAGTAATGGTTGAAGATCAAGGGTGCAATGCTTTCTACTTTCACAAGGGAAAGATTGTTTTCAACACTGGATACCTTTATTATCTACCGTCCGATGCACAAATAGCAACCATCTTAGCACACGAGGTTCGTAATTAAATCAACGGTTAATTTCTCCTTGTTACAAACAATGCTTCATGTTCGTTTGATTGCAATTAATCAGGTTGCGGACGGAGTCGCAATGCATGTTCCCGAGTTTCTGATGAAGAGCTTCTTCGTTTTGAGTTTAATTCCATGGCCTTCATCTTGTTGGTTTCCCGCAGTTCTACGTGCACTAGACTTGATGATGTACATCACAAGGAGGTATAAAGTATATTTATTTCCTAAATATTGTTAACCATAATTGGAATGACAATGATTGTACTTTGGAGACGAGCCACCCGTCAAGAGAAAGAAGAGCCAATATGTTGAGTCAAGCTCAAGTGATGAATAAAGCACTAAATATATACCAAAAAGTAAAATTAAATGAAAGGAAAAGTTGACATATATTCAAATAGTTATGGTTTAGCCTGATTTCACTAATTTCTGATTCAAAATAAGAACGAAAAAGAGACAGGAAAAAAGAGGGGGGGGGAATGAATATATTTTCATATGAGCATCCCGCTTTATAGAGTGATGATGATAAATCGCTAGTGGTTGCATGTGTATTAAGTACAAAAGTTGTCTAGCAGATGGTTAGGATATATATATATATATATCTATATATATATATATATCTAATTAAGATAATCCAAGTTCAAAAACGCTAGTCTACATATATCTAAAGTGAAAAAGAACACCACAATCTTAACGTGGAAATCCTCCAAGAAAAACTACGGATTGTAACTTGAAGGCTAATTATATTCCCACCACATAATTTATTTGTGAAACCACATTATATATACACTACAAATAATGTATAATTTTAATAATTGCACACACATTAGTTTTACAATAATAACCCTCATGCACTTTAAAGAAAAAATCATCAAAAGAATTTATTAACTGAAGTGTACAAGCAAATTCCTTTCCTCTCTACCTCCCATCGTCCACCATTAACTCATCGATTCGTTTATGGGAGTAATCCGTAATCACTGTGTGAGAAGGGGAAAACAAAGGGCAGAGATATTTCCATTTCCTCTGAAGACGAATACTATTGTTCAGCCCGTTATCTAAATTTATCAAAACCATCTTGAAACAAAAAAAGAAAGAACCTTGCTGACGGCCAATTATTTACACTAACAAGGTTCAGGCTAAAACTAATCTATGGCCGACGAGAAATTATGATGCTTAGGCTTTTCAAGTGGAAGTTTATTCAGCTCGAAATTGCCCTTTCCATCTGCAGAGCCTCCATTGGCGTCGGCCATTTCAAGATCCTTTAGTGTCCTTTTTGCATAGATCGTAAAAGCAACGGTTGTGATGATAGCAATGATAAAAGAAATGATATTGTAGATGATCTCGACTGGAGTCAGGTGATGGTGTCCGTATTGGACATCTGCCAACGTTCTAATGAGTCGACCGCTGTAGAGAAAGACAGATCACATATAGAAGTCAGCCAAAAATATGAAGTCATTGTTCAGTCAAATGTAGAGAGAGTTCATGGCTCAAAGTAAAATGACCTGTAGATGTAAATGAAGGCCTCTGGAATCATTCCAGCAACTGAACCACACAAATAAGGCCAGAAAGTCATACTCGTCACCACTATCGCATAATTGAATATAGTGTACGGAAACGGTGAAATCCTAAAAAGTGCAACCACTTTAAATTGATGGAACCAACTTCCTTCTCCAGCTAACCGGATCATAGCAGCATTTTTAGGCCACCTTTTCAACCATTGCTGCACAGAAAATTAAGAAACTGTGAATAGGGAAAAAAAACATAAAAGGAAATTGCTAACATCAATTATTCGATAAACCAAATTTTCTTGTCTTACATGGATTCGATCACGAAAGAGTAAACCAATCAAGTATGGCAGGATCATTCCAATAGTTGTTCCAACCATGATTATGACAAATCCTAGGCCATAACCAAAAATCATACCCGCTAGCCACATGGAAGGACCAGAAGGAATTAGAAACACGGGGAAAAATGCCAAAGAGATCGGAAGAGCACAAGTGCAAGCACGGGACGACCAAATGCAGTGGCTTCCCATTTCAAGACTGGATAAAGAACCTAAGCACAGTCATTAAAGCATAATGCATCATGAGATTTTTAATTTTGTATATCAAAGCAAAGAATCTAAAGATCACTGTAATGAAGAGATAAACACTACTACGAACAAATATATATCAACGCAATGCAGCCTAAGTCTAGAATTTCATCACTGAAGTGTTATGCACTGGCATTTATTGGTACCATGGTATCTAATTATCATTTTAACACATCATGGTAACACATGAGATCATCAGTGTCCCAATATATTTGCTAATAAGTTGAACAAGAAACACCCTGAGCCCCCGACTAAACGCACATAATGCTGATTAACAAAGAATAAAGTACTTGGACAACTATTTCCAAATTCTAAAAAAACTAGTTAATTCTGTCCATCTCTATAAAACGTTTTGCAGAAGGAACTAAGAGAAAGTAAAAAAGATACAGTCATGCTATAGAGACCACGTGGCCTCCATTATGGAGAGAACATGGTCTCCCTTACGGACCCTACACGGTTATTTAAAAAAAAAAAAAAATTAGAACCCACATGTGGATTCATGAATCCATATATGCATTCATTCAGGTGGTCTCTAAGCAAATTCAATAAAACTAAGTACCTAATATAAAACGGGGAAAAAAATAATACCTTTTCTAGGAGAAAGGGAACTCCCCATTTTAGGAAAATAAGAGTAACAATGACAGCTATTGAAAACCATGTTATCGCCTTGATCCACCAAATAAAAGACCTTTTTCTTGCCTCGGCTTGAGACTCCAGAATATCGGGTTCCGATACCCTTTGTTCGTTAGGCATGACCAATCTCACGTACTCACTATCTTCCCTAACTTTACCCCCATTGGCAACATTGTTTCCTTCAGGCTCCTTAGTGGAACTGGACATCCTGGTTGAGACTCCAGATGTCAGTCCAAATGAAACAGGAAATGCATTACAATAAAGTAAAACAGACACGCAAGTCATATACAAAGTATTCCAGGGGAAAAATAACACGAGATAGTTTACTCCAAATATTGATTTAAAAATTATGATACTATTGAAGATGGATCATATACTTGGATAATAAGAAATTTGAAACACTTTATCCATATAACTGATGCTTAGCAATTTATGTAATGTAATGCAATTTGCACATTGGTAATGAAAAACATATAAAAACACTCACTTTGTTGCATAGGAATACAATACTAATTTAAAGAACGTTCTTAGCTATGTAAATTACACTACCCACCACTTGGGCTATGTATATGTCAATGAAAAAACATGAATCTGATTTCAGAGGGCTAACATTATCAAATCTTCATAATATATAGTAGGAACTAAGAACAATTGATTTGATGTAGAAATGATGCTTTCCTTATCAACACAATTATTATGTGCACTTTGCACAAAGAAGGAAACATATTATAGAATTGGTGAGCGTCATAAACAGGAAACTTTAACATTCTACTACAATGTAAGGGATTTGCAGCATGGACATCAGATTAAACACTATATATACTTGATGCATCTAAATTGAAAACGTTTAAACAAGCAAATAAGGAATTTCTGCTTGCAGTAGGTATCCAGTAGCAACTAGAGTGAGGGAGGTGGGCAAGGTCTAAACGATTTTTTGCTCCAAGTGAAATGAAAAGTCATTTTCATCAATAATCAAGCGTAAAAGACAGAATAGATTTTTAGAGTTTTCCCATGGAAGTCAGTCTCTATAACTTGAAGCCAAAGTAAACCCTAATGCGTTTGAGTCACATACTCGACAAATAATATTGAGACGAGTAACATAAAAAGCAGAATGAATATCCAGAAAACTGTATTTGGTAGAATAATAACGAGGTGAACTAACACAGGGAAAGAAAGCAGCATCACAAACCTAAATAGCATTAAATTTTCTGAACTATAAAGCTATAACAACCTAGACATGCATCAGCATCCACGAGAGCTCGATCAATTGACAGTCAACAATCATTATCAAAAACTGAAACTAAAAGAAAGCCTTCTTTGTTATCTTTCTGGGCAATTCAAACAATGGTTCCAATACGCATAAATGCAAACTTAAATCGTAACTGATCTCACCCTTTTATCACAAGACACCCTAAAAGACCTCAAATTTATCAAGAAACGCAAAACGAAGGAAAAATTCGTAAGGGAAAAGAAAAAAGTTGAGTTCTCAGACAAGTATCATTAGCCTATCCTTTTCTAGTATAATTTTTTTCCAAGCTTCCGGCCCCCCAAAAGATTCAAAAAACTTGCTAATCGTAAGCACAAGTATACTCAACTAATTTAAAAAGCATTTAATCTTGAAGCTTCTTTCTGCCCAGAAAAATTTTAAAAATTACCGATTTCTAATCGTTAGCATCCTCGACGCTGGAAAAATCATTACTTAAATATACGTTTATATACATACCCAATAAACTGAACTATAAATCACCCCAAAAAACTTACTAATAAAAATGCAAGGATAACACTAGCGGGAGAAAGGGGGGGGGAGGACACAGAGGAAGAAGAAGAAAAAGAAAAAAAAATTTTTCCATTTTTTTAATGATTCTCGAGAAGATAAAAAATCTTTAAAGTTCAGGAGGGGTAAAATGGAGATACTCAAGATAATAATTTCAACAATCCCACCAAGAATAAACCTCCATACCTTCAGTAAAGAAAACCACAAGAAAATCTCCGAATTTCTTACTGAGAGAAAATGGAACCCCTGTATCTCCAAAATTTTTCAGGTGGGTTCATGAAGGTTTCCTTGTTTTCCAGGGAAGAAGTAATCAAGTCTAACGGTCAGGGAGTTGGGCGAAGGAAAGGAAAATTTCAGTACGGCGTGTTTTCTTGATTTTCACTCCTTTTCTGCTGAAATTCCTTCTTTTTGCGTTTGATTTAAAATCAAACAAAAATTGCGTGAAAGGGTCCGCCTACTTGGCTTGACTCTTCGTTTCCCTTTTTCTCCTTGGTAAATTTCACATATTATCCCCAACCTTTGCACTTAGAATCACCTAGGTCTCTAACTTTTTTTTAGCGTATTGAGTCTTCAACCTTTCATAAATACGCATAAAAGTCCCCTAACAAAATCCTTCCAAATTTCCGTTAAGTAGAAGATGAAATTACCTTTATACCCTTACTTTTTAAATTAAAAAAAAAGAATTTAAAAATTTTAAAAAATAAAAAATGGGAAAAAACCTCACCCCACCCCTCTTAGGCTACCGAAATGCTGCGATTTGCAGCAACTGAAAGGGGGGAGGCTCCTCCCCTTTCATCTACCAAAAATAGTAGTGAATGGGGGAGTCTCCCCTAATTTTTCTGCCCGAAATGGCCAAAAAAAGGGGGGAGCTCCCCCCTCCCCCAATTTTTTCTGCTATTTCTGGCAGAAACATGGAGGGAGTCTCCCCCTATTTTTCTACTGGAAATGGCAGCAAAAACATGGGAAAGACTCTCCCCATTCACTGTCATTTCCAGCAGTTAAGTTGTCGTAGCTGTCAAAAATGGTAGTGAATGAGGGGAGTCTCCCCCCATTCTCTACTGTTTTCGGCAGATGAAAGGGGGGAGAATCCCCCCATTTCAGTTGTCGAAAATGGCAGCATTTCGGCAGCTTAAGAGGGGTGGGTGGGGTGGGGTTTTTTCCCTTTTTTTATTTTTTTATTTTTTAAAGTCTTTTTTTTTAATTTAAAAGGTAAGAGTATAAAGGTAATTCCATCTACCGCTTAATAGAAATTTGGACAGATTCTTTTATGAAGGACCTTTTATATGTATTTCTGAAAGGTTGAGGACTCAGCGAGTATTTAGAAAAGGTTAGAGACTCAAGTGATTCTAAAAGCAAATGTTAGGGATGAATATGTGAAATTTACCCTATTCTCTTTAACAGTTTTTTAGTGTTTTTCAATTTACCCAACAAATTCCTTAAGCATGAGTCCTTGTGTGCATTGAGTTTTTTCGTATTTTACGCTCTTTCACCTATACGAGACAAATAGACGAATTAAATTAAAAAAGATAATAATAATAATAATAATAGATTAAAGTGAACTTAAAAGAAAAGCGTTTTATTTTGGCAACATATCTCGTAATCTACTATCAAATTCAACAGCATCATATCATAGTCTTTAGTTTGTATATATTGGATGTGGAGCACCAATGTGTTTTCTTTTGCATTTTCAACTGTTCGATTCCAAGATTTAAATTAAAATATTAGTAATAACAAATTATGCAATTAGTTTCAACATCTCAAATTAAAATTCAATATATAGGTCATTAAATTTTAAGACGTTTGACTAAAACTAGACAAGTGAAAGAAAAATAAATAGTTAACATCTTCAATATGGGATCTCTTTCATATATTGGGATTTTTATGATTGTTGACTGATGATTAAAAATAAATTCCATAAATCATTTTTCAAATCACCATTAGCTAATCTTTCAATTATGTTCCTACAATTTGGGGAAAAAAGGAAAAGAAAAGAAAACTTTTTCTCCGCTTCTCTTTCATCTAAAAATACGAGGCAATATAATACATAAATAAGAACAACAGATGGTTGGAAAATCCCATACATTGCTTTAACTGGTTTGGTGGCTCCAATTATCACAACTTCACGAGAATATTCTATTTCTTATTCCCAAAGCAAAATAAAGGCAAAATAACCATTTTTATATTGCTTTTTATTATTCTTCTGTCTTAAACAAATATTTCTCCATTTCTTTTTTATTTCTTACAAATTATATTCCCTTTTTCTTAAGTGAATTTTTTGGTTTTCTATTATACACTCATTTATTGTGTAGAGTAATCAATATTAAATATCAACTAAAGTGAAGTATTAAATAAATCAAAAAATATATCCAAAAATATGTTTTTAAATTGTAAATTTCTAATAATATTAACTGATATTTTCTTAATCTATGTAAAAAAAATATCTTTTCATGATGGAGGGATAACAATAATAGTCTAGTAATCCAAAGGATTGGGATACGACACGAAGCAGCCTCGCATATTATCTCACTCATTTGATTTGAACAATATATTATTATTTTTATTATTATATTATTTCTTAGCCTCTGAACTATTGACTTTGGCCTTCACTCTAGATCTTTTTGACCATGTTTGGTTTTCCAAAAAACAGCTTTCAAACACATCTTTCGCGTTAACGTTAAAACACTTTCAAACACATCTTGTGTCCCATATTGTACACATCTCTTCTTCCATTTTCTTTATTATTATTATTATTATAATTATTATTATAGGAACCTAAAAGCTCAAGTGATGCAACCGTCTTCTTGATGAGATATTTTCGGTTTAATTACACTTAACATTCCTAATCTTTCAACTTTTTATCGATTACGTCTTTCACTTTTAATTTTCCATTTTAACGTCTTCAATCTTTTAAAAGTGTTACACTTAAAGTCTTTGTAACTGAAATTATCCATTTCTACTGTTAAAGTCAAAAGTATTTTGGTAAAATACAAAAAACTAATATTTTAATGTTAAAAAAAAAAAGAGGGTGGACACCCCGCTTCCAAAAAAAACTGTCGGAAATGGTAGCATTTTTCTACCATTTAATGACTGTCGGAAATGACAGCAACATGCTGCCATTTCCGACAACCAAAGGAGGGGGGACTCCCCCTATTTTTGGCTGCCAGAATAGGAGGAGTCTCCTACCCTTTTAGCTGTCGAAAATGACAACAAATTTAGACAGCCAAAAGGGGGGAGGGGGGACTCCCCCCATTTTAGCTGCCAAAATGGTAGCAAATTGTTGCCATTTCAAGAGCTAAAATGGGGAGAGACTCTTGCTGCCATTTCGGCAGCAAACCATTGCCGAAAATGACAGCGAGTGCTCCCATTTTTGACAACCAAAAGGGTGGGGGACTCCCCCGAGCTGCCGAAAATGACAACCTTTGGGTGTGTTCTCCACCCTCTTTTTTTTAAACATTAAAATATTAATTGTTTTATTTTACCAAATTACCCTCAACTTTAACAGTCGAAATATACAATTTCCATCGCAAAGACCTTAAGTGTAATACTTTTAAAAAGTTGCAGACATTAAAACGGAAAATTAAAACTTTAAGACGTAATCGATAAAAAAGTTGATAGGTTAGGGACGTTAAGTGTTAACTAACCCGATATTTTTTCCATTCCACAACGAAGGCAGGTATACCTAATTTCAACTAAGTTTGAATAGAGTCACACCCAACGTATGCATATATTGATTCAGTAACATCTCCATTTGCCGATATCAAAACTCAAAAGTCGAACAAGCCATCTTTGCCTATATCAAGGATAAAAATGGAAAAGATAATGTCATACAAATACAAGAGAAACCATATATATTAAATTTGTACAATAATGTTAAACCGACGGCTGACAGAGCTCCACTTGCCAAGCAAGAAAACCTCCCATATGAAGCCCCCGAATGCGACAAGCTTCATGTCAAATTCACTGTTGGATGAACTCTTGGAAAGCAGCAGCTCGGGAGATGATCAATTATGTTTTTGAGGCTAGACAGTGCAGAAGTGGAAGCTAGAACCTCCCAGAGCTTCAAGATACTATATTGGAGAAGAAGCGCCTGTAAGTTACACAAGATCCTGCATTATTGAAACAGCTTAAGTCCATTCATTCCTGCATATCCACTGCCTGCCTTTGATGGATTTCTTGCGAACAAACATCATCTGAATCTACTTTCACCTGAAATTTTATCAGAACCAGAAAAAGAAAAACAATGATGGTTAGTGACAAGTTCTAGAGCTAGTTGGATTGCAAGAAAAAAGAAGCAGATGGAAGCTATCACCAGATTGAGATGGTTCAACAGAGCATGATGCAACAAATTCTTCAGCTTTTCAGACTGCTCAATCCTGTGACCCAATCTGATGGATTCCTCAAGAAGGCACCACAAGCGTTCGATTGTAGTATAAGGAAACCAAACTGCAAATTGCTGTTTACGGCGAATAACATCTGCTGGTCGCTGCAAATAATGGTAATGATTCCAATTTCCAGACAACAAAATTAGAACGTAAGCACCTGTAGCTTCCAACAGTACTAACAATGACAGAATGCCGAGCTAGTGAGTAGAGAAAGATGTAACTTACAGATGCCAATGATTCAATGTACTCAATCAGCAAATTAGTAGCTTCAGTATATCGTCCATAGTCAACATATAGACGAAACAAGGATGCTGGATCTGCCTCATTTCCACTCATTCCTAAATTTCTTTCCTTTCTGACACACTGTCAATAACCATGAAAAGTTAGTATACTGTTACCAAGTGGCTGCAATCCAAAAAGACATCCTAAGCAATACGATATATGCTATTAAAGACAAACTCTCATAAAAAATTAAGAACCAATGCTTAGAAACGACGTAACTTGATGTGCACTTCACAAAAATATTTAACTCATTGAAAATTGAGGGTGCCCAGAAGATAGACCTGGAACTTGTTTAGACGCACCATAATTGAAGGATAAACTCTCTTAACTAGTATTATCTTTTCGCCGAAATGAAATATGGTTCACCTAATATTTTATTACATTGGCCATTCAGGCCAGGAAAATGCCAGAACTCGCCTTTTACTGAAAGATTCCGGTTGGCAATCTATTTCTATATTAAAAAAGAAGTACTGCTGATTTGATGTGTCTTGGCATAGTAGATAATAACACAGGCAAGCGAATCTTTAGTCTGTAGTGGCCAATGAGAGCTGACAGAAGACATAGGAATCAAGTTGGATTACCACGATAGTCATGTTTTGAGAACTAAGTCTTTATATGCACAGGTATAACTCTGAGGTTTAGGCAGGGAAGGATTGAATTTTTCAGGAAGAAATCTATACAGCGGGTACATATGCTAACTATGTTTTGAGAACTAAGTCTTTATATGCACAGGTATAACTCTGAGGTTTAGGCAGGGAAGGATTGAATTTTTCAGGAAGAAATCTATACAGCGGGTACATATGCTAACTATGTTTTGAGAACTAAGTCTTTATATGCACAGGTATAACTCTGAGGTTTAGGCAGGGAAGGATTGAATTTTTCAGGAAGAAATCTATACAGCGGGTACATATGCTAACTATGTTTTGAGAACTAAGTCTTTATATGCACAGGTATAACTCTGAGGTTTAGGCAGGGAAGGATTGAATTTTTCAGGAAGAAATCTATACAGCGGGTACATATGCTAACTATGTTTTGAGACCTAAGTCTTTATATGCACAGGTATAACTCTGAGGTTTAGGCAGGGAAGGATTGAATTTTTCAGGAAGAAATCTATACAGCGGGTACATATGCTAACTACTACGTCTCAACCTGTTCCTTTTCCTTTTTTACAATTGGTCTGATAGTTTACTACCAGTGGTTTACGGATTAGATCTTATTTTCAACTTATTCCTCATATGCTTATTTGAGAATTTTGAAGTGCAATATAATGGAATGTGTTTCTAAGATATCATCTCATGCAAGGAAGTTTGAAAACCCAACCATGGTAGCATAAAAAAATTATCAAAACTCAACCAAAGGACATTCTGCAAAAATTACCTTGAAAATTCGAACCAACCAGAGAGGTAATTCAATCTGAGGATCAGCGGAAAGAAGAGTTTCAGCAACAATTACTGGTAATCTGGGATGAAATGCTTTATACTTATCCTGCATTAGAAGGTGCATGAAAAATTTCAAGCCTCCGTCTCCTACAAATAATATATTCAGATATACCTCGCACTTGGCATTTTCAAAATTCTACAGAACACACCACCCCCAACCTATGCAAACCAGCCAATAGATAAATAATATGATATTTGAAAAATACTAGATAGAAGCCCCAAAAAAAAAAAAAAAGGCAGTGAAGTTTAATATATCCCATGGTGTAAACTTTGTGAGGACATGCTATAGTGAAGTTCCAGCAAAAGAACAGAAAGTGGCACATATTTGAGAAAACTGTAAATTTCAAAAATAAGATTCAAGATTCAGTCACGGCACCAAAATCCACAATTTAAGAGAAAAATGACATCAAACTCTTTACTAAAGCTCCGAGATCAAGATGCAAAATATCTCAAGGTTATTCATGGATCAAAAAAGTTATCCAATTCACAAAACACTATGTAGAATACATCATAAGCCTATACATGTGTTAAAAACACCCAAGACAGGTAATTTACTTCTTTTAGCCAGTCTTAAAGCCCCAGGGAAAGAATAGAAGCCTTGTGAATATCAATTTTATATTCAATAAATGACATGCTTGGATTTATGTGAATATTATCGGAGATGACCTTTAAAGTCTCTTGAAACTTTCCCGGACTTGATACTTTGGTAATGAACAAGGCATGAGGCCACATGAATATTTAATGTTTACATTAAACAAAATATATGCATTGTACATCAACATCCACAAGGATAATACGAGGAAGCTCACAGAACATAGAGCATAAGAAATCATCAATGCACTTAGAGCATATCATTCTACAGAAAAAACATAATGGAAAATAACTAAAACGGCAGCAAAATAGCGTAGAATACAGGGTGTGCCACTTCATGACTTGTCATCTCTAGCAGGAGAGAGACTAAGCAGACCATGACATGCTCTCATCATAAAAACATTATTGCAACAAAGCCAACCGAAAAAAAAAAAAAGAGGCAGATACGAACAAGATAGACTTCAAGTGTTTCCCATTGGCCATAACCCATGGATTGTTGGGCTGTTGCACCCACATCAATTGAACCATGACCGACCATCTCATCTTGTGATGAAGTCAACAGAAGGCCATTTGTTTTATGATCATTCCTGAAAAGGAAATAATCACTCCTTTAATCGGACCAGCACAGGTTGCGAAAAAAGAGTGATTAAAAAAAGTTCAAGAACACCGCAACTAAATAACTCTTCGATATATTTACCCAAATGACAGTGGAAACGATCTGCTAGGACAGCATTTCAATGAGATTGCAGTGAAGACTCTCTCAAGTTCCCTGAAAGACAATGTTATGTATAAAAAACACATCAAAGACGTGCAAATTACAGCAGCTTACGGAAACAAAAGATGCCATATGCAGATAGATTAGTACCTTTTAAATCTAGAACCTTTCCAAAACACAAGGATCACAGTAAAGGCCATATCATATAAATTTGATTCTACCAGCAAGTCTACTAGGTCAGATGATGGTCCATCATTTCCTGGAAGAGAAAATGAAAAGATAGCAACAAGAAATGATCGAAAGAGCTGGCATTAAGAAGTCTCAGTTTATATAACTCTTGCTCATATATAATCTTCAAGTCATCATCTTTTTTCATATATATCCTAATTTGGCTTGAAAAAAGAGGAGTAATCCATTCATACAAGTCACTACATGGCAAAATTAACATAATTATTCAAACTCGGAACTCGAGAAACACAAAGAAAAGTTGATAATAAAGTGGCAATCAATTAAATGTAGGCAAAAAAATCGACATTAACATTATAAAAAGAAACTAAGAAACCTATAATTTTTCAGTTCTTTCTTCAAATGAGTAACCTTGCATATGATTTTACCTGTGAACGTCCACTTGATGTTCGCCAACGAGAGGAAATATTCTGCTGATGTTATAACAAACTCAGTTTCAAGTCTCTTAACATCCAGATAACAAGGCATGTTTTGAGGCTGAGCATCATCATCAAGAGCTGAAACAGGAGAAGGGAGAGAAAAAAGATGGGGGAAATTACAGTTGCTGAATGAACATTAGACGAGGAACTGAAGAACTATACATCAGAAGAAACATAGCAATATTGACAATTTCTAGAAGTTCATAGCAAAGGATGATTTACATTTTTCTTGCATGATGGTCCTAGCCTTCTTATTCGGGTAATTTTCCTTATATAGAGAAATTTCATCAACTGGGGCTTCAATCCAAGCATAAGCAGGATGCACAAGTTGCAGGGCATTAATAGTAGCAGATAACCCATTCAACCTCTCTTGCAGGGCCAAAGATCTCGACTGATAATCTTTTAATGCTGCTTCAACTCTCATCCTTGCAGAGTAAAGGTACATATAACTTGCAGCTTTACGCCAGTTATGTCTATGCATCTCGAATGCATAAAGAATCTTAAATGGGCTTGGCTTGGCTGAAATATCTGAACGCTCTGCCTGCAGAAGAAGTATGTCAACATTATTAGTCTGCCAAGAAAGAATTAAAAGAAAGAAGATTTCCAGGCCTCAGGCCTTTCTAAAATAATCGAATACCTTCCACACAAGCTCCCGCTCCACCTTATCCACTAAACCAATCAAAGGCAACTGGCCATCGCAAAGCATCTAGTAGAATCAAGAAAACACAAAGACACCCAAATGTCAAGCCATAATACTAGATTGCATTATGCAAGGTACTTCAGTGAACAGTTTTCCATATGGAAATAGGACTTCACTGAAAATTAGAGGAATAGATGAAAAAGAAGCCATCAGAAAACTTAACCACTTCAAAGTAACAGCAGTCAATGAAGTTTAATGTTTGACTAAAATGAATGGTAAAACAATCTTTTCATGCCCATTTAAGAAAGGTTTTGAGATCATGAGCACAGTATCGAATCTTAAGCAGTGTCTTTAAAAAGATAATATAATAGTAAAACGAGAGAAAACAGAACACTACTGCAAATGGCAACAATGCACAGACACCATATTGAAACAAATTATAAAATTACACTTTGAAAGAACTATTATTATAATCTTTGCCTCCACATATATCTTCTCTGCTACAGTAAATAGGGGAAATCATACACTACAAAAAGAATCTGTGGGAAGGAGGCGCAGGGAAGAAAATAGAAAAAAGAATGAAAAGAATAGCCACAAAACCTTTACTGCCCCACGCTCATAGAGAACAATAATGAAACGCCTTAGACAGATACTCTTGCTTTCTTCATCAGGATTTGAAATAATTGCGCAATATGCATCATGGAAATAATTAAGATCCAAAGTGAATTTGAAGACATTTGCCCAAAGTCGGCCTTTTATATCCGTCACGGATTCCTGAAGGATGGCTTCCCTGGAGCTGCTATCTATAGGACCTAGAGCTTCGTCAACTTGTTCAAGTGCAGCCAGAGCAAAATGACAAGCACATTCACTCATGCTATATTGTTCAAATATCTGCATCACCCACTGATAATATTGAAGCTTCCAGGCTGGAGCTGAGAGAGAACCAGCTGCGAGGACATCCACATTTAGATAAAGTAGTTCCATGTAATTTCACAAGAAACAACTAGAAGATAATTTTGCAATTTAACATACTGAAACCAACACTAAGCCATCCCACATCATGCGACAGACTTTGCAAAGCCTGGGAAGCTCCTTCCATAGATGCAGCTCTGTAAACCAGAGTGGGAAAGAAGAAGGATATTAGCAGATGACTGGGACCTTGTTAGCTTAGATTAGAACTTCAAAGAAAGGGTTGCACAAAAATCAATAAGACAACAGCTTGATTGAAATTGAAACAAACACTCCAATAAATAAATACTTTTGGATATATAGAAGTCCAATAATTGCTAATTATAATCAGCTAGATTATGAGATAACTTGGATCAACTCTTGCTCAAAAGGAAATAGCCCAAGAGATGGACTTTATAGACACTGAAGCAAGATCCAGAGAAGAAGTCCCAGACACCATCATTATGTTTATCAGAAGATCATGTATGCAGAAGGAAGGGAAGCATGCACACCCAGTTTTAACTCAGATTTGTTTTTTGTAATCCATGTGATACCTGAAAAAACAGCGAACAGCCTCACTAAGTTTCCTGTCTTTAAGTCCACCATGCAATCCATTTTGTGTTTGAGCAACAAGACAACATCCAAGCAGATGGAGGAGTTTGGGTAATTGAACACCCACATCCTGAAGGCTTCCAAATGTTTTCTCCTTGTGTGAATATGAATCCACCAAAGTAAGCAAATACTAGACGAAACAAGAATGTATGAGAATCATTCCCAGTTTTGTAATATTAAGAAATTGAATAGTATAGCAGTACAGCTAATCAAAAGAAACAAACCTCAGCAGCATTGTATTGGCCATTTCTAAGCAAGACCAGTGCAAGATCAATTGAATGACTAAAAGATACAGAAGATTCTTCTCCAGCTCTTCCCCATATTATCCAGCTAGTGAACTCCCGTCTCAAACTAATCAAGCCATCAGGACTGAAAAACCGCTTGAAAGAAAGGTGGGCCAGATCACCAGATGAACTTTGCATGCTTAACAATAGGATGAGAGCTAAAGGAAAATCACATTTCCCAAGCCTCTCGTTCCATGATTTTTTGTCACCATTTCCATCTGACGACAAATCAAAGATAACAAGCATCAAAGCATACACTTCACGATCATAAATAAATCAGTAATCTTGGAAGCAATGCAACAAAGTTAACTAGAATAAATCCCTAATGTCATATGGCAATGCTGATTTACTATGATTTCTATATCAGAATAGACAATCCTAAACAATAAAGTTCAACACTAATTAGATAAATAAACTTACCACAAAAAACTTCTAACAAGCCTATGATATTTATGTTAACCAATATAATTTGATAAAGTCACTCATAAAATTAAGATAAATAGAGAAACTAACAAGTGAAAGGCAGGATAATCCTACCGATTTGTAAAGATGAAAGTTGAGAACTAAAATCTTCAATTGCAGGAGATTCAGAAGGCGTGGTTCCAAAGAAATGGATTACATGCCATTCCGTAAAACTTTCTTGAATCATAGGAATTAGCTCAAGTTTTACTCTTGAAACATCATCATGTGACAGATTAATCTGTAAAAGTAGAGAGAGAGTTAGAATTTCTCATATGATAAATACACTACATTTAGCTTCCTAACACATAGACGAAGAACGAAGCCTATTATTAAAGCTGCTACCATTGAATTCTAAAAATTATAACGTAAACAGCTCAACTTCCTCAAACCGTAACACCCCTAGATTTACACTTGTTACATCCAATTATATGAAAACAGGGACCAAATATAAACAATAAAATTACTTGGGCTTTATTTATTATTCTGAGTGATAGTGATTGCTTTTGTAGACATTGAATACTTCATAGTTAAGTACTATAGTGAGATGCAGAAAATTTGGATCAGTATTATTCTCCTGTATTTCACTTTACTTCTCTTAGTATAGTTACACAACACAGTTGCGGTACCAGACTTGGAGGGTGATCAGTCTCCATGACATTTATTGATATTATTAGGAATTTCCAAGCCCAAAACCATGTTGAAAACCTCAGAACTCTACCTTAATATTAAAGTCCTAAATGCCTCATTTCACAATGTATTTTCATACACAATATTCTGATCATGTCCACTATCATCCAAGAGAGCATTTCTCAAGGAAGCCACCAACATGCCTTACAATTTTTGTTTTTGATCAATTGAATAACTAAGGAATTTCACATATTGCATTGAATTTCATTGCCCTTTCTAAATTAGTATGTTTATACTGGCTCATCAACTGAACAAAATCACATCTTCCTAGAAAACACTGTTACAATGCAAAATACAAAATAAAATGTAAAAGCAGTTTTCCCTCAACATATCACATGATTAAGCAGGCGGAGGATACATTTGTCTTCATAAAAAACCAGCAAATAGCATGACTAACAGTTTTTCTTTCAATTACAGAACATAAGGAACCCTTTGTGAAAAGATAAGTAGATAAATGGAGGTGCTTTTTGAGGAGGATAAAGATGATGGTCCGCATGTTAAATATGAAAGTATTAGCTGCATCAGATTAAATGTGGGCACTCCATAAAGATTTGCAGATTTAGAAGATTTTGGATATGGTTGATTTTAAACTCTAGAGGTGCTTTACATTCCTGCCATGTTATAATGGTTGAAGCCAATGAATGGTTGTCAAGAAAGTTAACCATTGTTTAAAGTTTTACTTATTCAAAATTTGAAGAGACATTAAGTAGCAGGAAATAGAAAAACAGTATAATGCTTGATCTTGCATCACATATCAACCATATATATGCATTCCAATACCAAAGAGCAGAAAGTACAAGAAGATTAATTTCTGTAAGATATGAAGCAGAGTAAGAAAAAATAATGTGAAATATCATTTGTCTGCTAATTAGATACCTAGGTTACTACTTGTGAGACTAACCTGACCACTGATGTTAACCATATAGCTAAGAAGCATAAGAACATCCAATGCAGATTCAAACATAACTTTGGCAACTTGGGAAGTAGCCTGCACAATTGCAGAACCATTAACATTGAAGACTGTTTCAGAGCTCAGTTTGAGTACAACTTTACGGGGAACTAGAAACATTAAGTAGCTCTCCATAACATCCAAAACTTTGCCCCAGGATTCAGCTCTATTGCACAAAGAATGAAAAGATATGAACATATCCGTCGAAAATTTTCTCAAACTTCTGTGATTTGCCACTTCTTTCTCACATGCGATATCAGCTCCCAGCTCCGATACCTGCAGAGCTGCAATGGATGAGCTATATCCCGTTTGTAGAATCCTCATGAAGCGGGGTATAATATCCTCAGATGAGATACGGGGTGTACTAAGTAGTGACTCGTAAAATATAGCTGAAGAAGCTTTGCCCAACTGCTGGCTCACGCAACTAATGCAGTGGAGCAACTCAAATAGTATCTCCCCGTCAAGCTCGTCGCCAGAAATTTGCAGACCAGGGCTTGTGTTATTGCTATGTTCATTAAAAGATCCTGATATCATTATAATTTAAAAAGAAAAAAAAGAAAAAAGAAAAAGAAAAAAGTCTTAACATTATCAACAGTTGTAATAGACAAAGTGCAGTTGAAAAGCTCATGTTAATCATTTTGTGTATGGGTACTTTGACATACCATAGACAAGATGTTCTACGTCCTCTAAACTACGACTGAGAGAGATTGAGTTTTTTCTGATCAAACCAACAGCACCTGTGACTGAATCCATCAGTAGACCACAAGCTGCATTGTGTTTATACCAATTATTGACATAGCAGCCGCAAAAAGCTTTCCAACACTGGAGCATGGAAACTGGATTTCCACAGCCACCCTACAATAGAACCCACAGTTAACAACTCCGTTGTACACTTTGAACCGCCCAAAAAATGGGGGAAGAAAAGAAAAGAAAGAAAAAAATGAAAAAAGAGAAAAGCCTAGACACCCTGCACACTGTTGATGTGGCTGCGTGGCATCAGCAGTATGCAGGAATCATCCTGCACAGCTACTACCAGTAAACAATTAAAAAACGATTAAAGAAGATGAAAAAAACTCTCTCGTTTCCCCACATATATATCTTTGACTCCAAAAATTTCTGAGTTCAGATTTTGATAGCCTATGGAAAATCAGACTTGAATTAAATTAAAAGAACATCAACCTGCAATTACAAGGGCTCCCCGTCAAAGTCAACTGGAGGTCAAAGTTATCCATTGTGATTTCACACAATTTAGAGGAATGTTGAGGAAGTACAAATTTGTGACTCAAAAGTTCAAGGTGGTCATTTCAAATTATCTCAATACACAAGGACAATATATCAGGATCGAGGATACAGAAACATAAAAGAGAAAAAATTCTAATTGCTTGTTGAAAAAATTAATATCTTTTCCAGAAAAGTCAAACGCAACCAACAACATACCTGATGCTCAAGAAGCGGAAGAATTTCATTTTTTAGTCCATCAGCAGTAAGGGAATCAATCTCAGAATCGGTCAAGTGTTTATTATATTCCTGGAAGGTTTTCCTAAGCACAGTGGTATGATAAACCCCAGTAGAAAGCAGCCTACGAAAGAAAATAGACGATACAAATGGAGCAATTTCATCCTGCAAAATTAGCAGTATTTTGTTAGCATGCTTACATAAATGCAGAGAATACACTGAGCTGTTACAGAGAATTTGTACAATAAAATTCAAAAAATAAAAATAAAAAAGAAAGGAAGGATTATGACCAAACATGCAATAATCGCAACTCAATTTTCCTTATCAAAATGTCCAATCATAGAGAACATATGATTCAAAGAAAAGCCATCTAGCTCCTCAACACACCCTTATTTCATACTTCATCGACAACTTCAAAAGGTGTAGCAGAAGAAGTTTCACATTTCCATTAAATTCCTGACCTAACCTTAAATGAACGAACAAACTTCTCCATGATTGCTCAAAAGATCACAACAAACTTTGCAATGGAATAGATATTTTCTATTTGCAGCAGAAGAAAGCAAGTGTTAAGAAAACTAAAATCACCAATGAAAATCGAAAATTTTCATATTTTTGTCGATTAAGGATCATGCCATATCTCAAAAACAGGGTCTAATTGTTCTTCCTTAACCGCATTTAATATTTCTACCTTTACCGGTGACTTACACATCTATATCTCCGTTCTTAAGCCCTTGAAATCAAAAAGAAGGGGGAAAACAGAAGCTTCCATCACAGGGATCTTTGCTTTTTTTGTAATACAGAAATTCCGCTTAGTCTTAATTAGATAATCTCAATCAAAGTACATAAATGTGGATAACATAAATGTAAATCTTATAGTATTCATCAAATGCGTGTCTGTGTGTGTGCATGTTTACACATGCAAGTACATGCTGCTGGAATCTAAAATATAATAGAAGCTTCTATTAGATGGATGTTTGCTTTATTGTAATACAAAATCCACTTAGTACTGAATCAGATGCTCTCAACCCCCCCCCCAACCCAAAAAAAAAAAAAAGGAAAAAGAAAAAAATGAGAAATGGTTAACATGAATATAAACATTCCACCATTCATGGATTATGTGTTTGCGTGTTATTAATTTTTAGTGTTAATTTCACATATGGTCCCCCCAACCTTTGCACTTTCTATCACTTTGGTCCCCATTCTTTTTTTTTTCCAACTTCATGGGTCCCCAACCTTTAATAAATTCACAAATAAGGTCCCTTGTGAAATTTGACCTTACTCTTTAAATTAAAGGGGAAAAAAAGAAAAAGAAAATAGTAGAAATAAAAAGGAAAAATAATTTTTCTCCCACCTACCTACCTAGCCAGCCATCTCATCTCTATCCCCAACTTGACCGGAAATGACATATATTGACATCAATTTTTTTTATTTTTCTTGGGAGGGGTTCCCTTTTCTGCACTTTCAGACACCAATATAAGGAGAGCAGACTGCAAAATGGGACATATCCTCTTCTGTTGCCGAAAGTGACTGGCGGAATTTGCAATTTAAAACTGAGTTGGGTGAGATGGATAACTAGGTGGGTTGGGTGGAGAAGAAATTATTTTCTTATTTTACTTTCTTTAGTTTTTTAAAAATTATTTTTGTTTTTATTCATATGGTAAGGGGTATAGAGCTCATTTTTATAGAATTAGGACTTTGTTCAATTATCTGTGAAAAGTTGGGGACCCATGACGCTGAAAAAAAAAAGAGCGGGGACCCAATTAATGCAATGTGCAAAGGTTGGGGCCCATTTGTGAAATTTACCCTAAATTTTATTGCATTTGAAACATATTAATAGGTTAAGGAGAAGAAAAATACCAAGAAGTTCAAAATAAAATTAGAGCTTGTTCTAGGGAGCTTTTACTAAATCAAAAGCTGGTTAAAAAGCCTAACTTCGATACCAACAACATATTCCCCGTTTAAAAAAGGGTTTAATTTCACATATCGTCCCCAACCTTTGAGGTCAGTATCGGTTGGGTCCCTAATCTTTTTTTTTTTCCAACACACTGGGTCCCCAACCTTTCATTAAGTCGCACATAAAGTCCCTTTTAAAGGTTTCCGTCACTGTTAACTCCTCAAGTAAATTACCATTATATCCTTTATCATTTTAAATTAAGAAACAGAAATTTGAAAAATATAAAAAAGTATAAAAATTTTAATTTAAAGAAGGGGGAGCTCCCCCCGGGGCCCTTTGCTGCCATTTCCAGCTGCCTTTTTTTTTTTTTTTTTGGGGGGGGGGGGGG
>CAVNYN010203919.1:0-11432 GCA_963692815.1 Nyctanthes arbor-tristis | reverse complement strand
ATATATATATATTTTACAACCTTACCAAGAAACTCATCATATATGGTTCTCATGACCATGTTTGTACGCCAGAACTCATCTGGAGCCATCACTTTAAGACTCAACTAACTTATTCTGCTTCCTTATTTTTCACGACATATATTTGATATTTATAAACCTTAAAATCAATCATTCATACACATATTTGTACTCACACAAACACCACCATTGTACTCAAGCACACACATGTCTTGCAGCAAGAAATGGAGCTTCAAGAGTATATTCACAGCATATGGAGTCTGTGGGTGTGGGAGGGCAAAGTCGAAAGAGATTTTTGTGCCAAAACCAGAGTCGAAAACCTCATCAGATTCCGGCCCTAATGCCTCTTCTTCGAGCTCTTGGGAGAGATCATATGAGGGGCGACGATCCGCCGTTGATGTCATTGATCAAATGGTAGAAATTGATCCTCCAAAGTTCTCCAAATTAATGGTCAGTCCATGCCCAAAAATATGCGACAGTCTAGCCATTGTGAAGGATTCTGAGGACCCTTATCAAGATTTTCGCCAATCGATGCTTCAAATGATATTAGAGAGGCAAATATATTCAAGGAATGAACTTCAAGAACTTCTCAAGTGTTTCTTGGAACTAAATTCTCACCATCACCATGAAATCATTGTTAGAGCTTTCGCGGAGATATGGAAGGACAGTGTTCAGTCGAAAGCTCCGGTGGCGGCTTCCGCCCCGTCCGGCCAGGAGATATGGAAGGACAGTGTTCAGTCGAAAGCTCCGGTGGCGGCTTCCGCCCCGTCCGGCCAGGAGGCGATGAAAAGCCCTCTTGTTTGTACTTCACAAGAGTCAGGAGACTGATGCTTAATGTGTATGTGAAGCCATTAATGCATGCATGGAATTTTAGGCCTCTCATTTGCTTTCTAATGGACTGATCAAATATCAAATAAATTTGACAATCAATTAATTGGATGAGAAGTTGCACCTTAATTAAGAAGTCGAAAGATGCAGACATGCCGGAATTTTAGTCGTATGATTATGTGTCCAAGATTTGGTCGAGCGTTGTAATAAAGAAACAATTTGGTTTAACTAGAACTATGTTTTCAAAAAATAAAAATAAATAAATAATAAATTTGTATATAGAAATTAAAAGTATTAATTTTTTTTTTTTAAATTTTGGCCCATATCTTTCCTTTTAAACTTATTCATAAATGATATTTACCTGAGTGGATATTTGTAAATAAGAAAAATATTTACATTTTATTTTTAGACTTTGATTTGGGGTTCTCTTAAAGAAGAGTTATATGTTGAAGTATGAATAAGAAAAATGTAAATATCAGTTTTAAGATTCGATTATAAGTTTATCACTCGATATTTAAAAATACTAATTCAAGTAAATACTATTTAGAATTTACTTGAATTAAAAATTGAGAGAAAGATATGTGTCAAAAATTAAAAAAATAAAATTAATACTTTTACTTGTTCTCTTTGATGTATTTTATCTGGTGGTATACTTATAATTGGATCTCAAAAATTAACTCATATTAAAGTAGTTGACAAGATCTTTAATTTGAGACGTATGTTAAATCTGCTTCGTTTAAATATTTGACTTGATTTTGTCAAAATAAGAAAGTAATCTTAAAAAAGAGAAATTTTTTTAAAAAGTTAACTAGTGACTGTAGTTAGGGATAGCAACGGGCCAGATCGGCCCCGCAGCGCCACGCTGATAACATTATATGTTGCCCAGCCCATATTATTTTGGGTAGGGGTTGGGTTTTTTTTAGGGGTAAATTCTTCTTCTTAAATTGATTGGTTTCTTCTTTCTAAATTTATTGGTTTGACATAATTTATTTACAAAATTAACAAATAGTAATCCATTTTGCTATATAATCTAAGTCAGAAGACAGGAAGATTTGTTTTTTTTTTAATTTCTTCAAAGTTTGAAGATGAGATTTTCAGGTTTCATTGGGGGAAATTGGATTTGGGGGTGAATTTGGAGTTTCTACGCTTCTACCTTTCTTCTGGGGCTCTATCGAACAGCCAAAACTTATTAAGGATTTTGGGGTTTTGTAATTTTTTTTTTAAATACTACTAAACGGATCGGGGTGGGGCGGGACCCGTGACTTGTGATGGGTTAGTGGATTACTCCCAGATCAGCTCCGCCAACCCGCAGGGCGGCATTTTTTTCACTCTGTTCAGATCGAAGCACCTCGGGTCTTTGGTCGGATCGGAGTAAATTTTCATCCCTAACTGTAGTCTAATTGTAGTCTAAAATCAATCTCTCTCTCTCTCTCTCTCTCTCTCTCTCATTACTTTAACCTCCCCTCTCTCCTATTAAATGTTCTTCCTCCCTCTCCCCTAATAATTCTAACCCCTTTTAACGGCGGGTCAAGACACCACTGTTAAATGAGTGAACAAAATTACACTCTCGCTAATACTTACTCACTATGTAGATGCAAGTCTTACACAAAGATACCAAAAATGTCATAAAGGGTTCTTTGTTCTAAAACAAAAATTACATCAAGAAGTGTACCGGAGAGGTAATAAATTAACCACATCACAAACTGGGAAATTTTGTTCACACATGTACAACCATGTTCCTAAACAAACTTCTGGTGGTCGATTTACGCTATCAGAAGGAGGAGCCTTCTTGAGGTTGATTGAGCTTTCGGTTGTATGGTGCAGCCATTTCGTTTCTCAACTCCATCAGTATATCTGCCATGGTGAAGTTCCTCATCCAATTCGCCAGTAAACCGAACTTCTCTGCTTCAACCTGTTAACAACTTGCCTATTTCCATCATTAGTACTCCAATTAATCTAATCTAAGACATTCCTACCTGAAACAACAAACATTGGATGCTTTGAAAAGTCATATGTTTAAGTTACCACTCCATTCTCTGGATTCACGCATGTCATGTTGATGCGTGACAGGAATCGAACTTTTGGGGGCTTATTTGGATAATCTTTGTCACAATGAAGCTTCAGCTGATAAATCCGACCTTCGTGTACTGTCTGAAGAACATATGAAGATATGAGAAGAAATTTAAGCATTTATTAAGTTACTGATACAAAGTGTACTGGGCAAAAATTCACCCCCTGACATATAAATGATTGTCTTACATTCTGCTGACCGATAATGGTTGCGCTCCAAGAACGCATCTCGATGTCATCTGTATCTTCTATTCCATAGCTAACAGAACCATCTCCGATACCCTTCTCCCCACGTTCGAGCTCCTCCAGCAACCTGAAATTTCGAGGGACTGACAACCAACCAAAGTATCGAAAGTTAATTTGACTCGAGTAAAAGAAGCAATTATGCAGAAAACAGATGGCATTAAAGGGATATCAGTGGAGCAGTTTCAGACAAAGAGTCATTGATTTCGTCAAATGATCCAATGCAAACAAGAAAAAATAACCCAAAATCGAACACAAAGCAAAAGAAAGAGAGTACTTCACGTACCAAGACTCATTGAGATCTTTGTAGAACAGAGTTGAGCACCCGATTGAATTGATCAAAAAGCCCCAGTCACTGAAAAAAGTAGACAGAATACCAGATTGTAGACAAGGTCAGTCGGGTAGGTAACGATAATTGTCATGTACAATTAGCTTTTTCTTGAAGTCCGCATTGCAGGTTTTGAGCTTTTCTCTGGCTTGGACTAGAGAAAATGAAGAAGACAAAATTACTTGAAATTTTTTGTGGAGGTAAAACAATAAGATTTGACACCTGTTATGCGTTCTTACATTATCCTATATATTTTTATCTGATGAAGGATGAGGACTGAAGATGATGGAATTATTAATTTGGTAAAGATCATAGACAGGTTCAATGCTTTAATTATTGAAATCTAATCAGCCACTGTTCTTCCACCAACAAGACGAATGGTGGCACCAATCTTTAGTTCCCACATAAATGGATTATGGCCAGGGTTTGAACCCAAATTTAGTCAAAAAAGGAAGAACATTACACCAAACGAATTTTCTACGAAAACCACAATATGAAGACTACTGTGGAGATCGCAGTTATCATGGGGGCTGTCTTTCTTCCCCTTTCATAATCTCCATTTTAATCATAATATAAAGAACGCAGCGGCAGCCGCCTTGGCCATCAACTGTGAACAAAAAAACTTTAAAAATGTACAATGAAAATCTTTAAAGAGGTGAGAGGATTGAGAATACAGTTAATTAATATATTAAAGAACCAACTGTTTTGTAGGTGAAATATCAGTACGATTTCTCTGAAATTAGTTAGCCTTCACACATCTTCTTAACTTAAAAGTTCAATGAAAAGGATATAATCAAATTCATTGGCTTCAAATGTGACAGAGTGGGTTTTCTGGGCCTCCATTTTCTAATAAACGGGTAAACAAACAGGCTCTGATTAAATGCTTGAATTTGATGGGAATTGCTTGAACCCAAGAAGCATGTGAAGAAACTTAATTCCATTTATTTCTTTCACTCCCCTGTAGTTTATGAGCACTTATAATATGATAGCAGAAGGGCTTGTAAAATGTCATGGCTCGGACAAGTTTGGATGGAACTGTCCGGTAACCTCGACTGCCTTATGACAGAAATCAGCAAACAGTTGATCAAAGTGTAAAATTGGATATCGAGTAAAGAAAGAATGCATTCATGTCATCTTTCATATCTTGAACGATAGATTGATTGGATTATACTGAACAATATGAAATTTTTGTTCATTGTTGTCGATGCACGTACATTTCATAGATCCGGGCAAGCTTCAAACCTAAAAACCTTGCTTTTATTCTCTGCCCTGTGGGCACACAAAGGCAGCAAGAGAACAAGAGGGAAAAAAAAAAAAGAAAAGAAAAGAACAAAAAGTAAATTAAAGAAAGCAAAATAATGGACTATTGGTTTGAAAAGTGAGATTCTTGATCAAGATTCAGCAAACACTAATTGTTCTTCATTTCTTTGATTTCCTGTTCCTGTCCTCTTGCAGAAAGTCAAGCAAAACAGTGCTCTTACATTTGGGGCATTTGGGATCCTTTTCCAACAGCATGAAATACATGAGACATTGAGGACAACCTACGAGCTTCATTGAAGCCGCCTCAGCGCTGCTAGAGTAGCGCAGAGTCTCGTCCGGGCTAGCTTCCCTCGACAGACATGAACTTGGAGATGACACCTCCATAGACGAAACTGATCCGTTGGGAGATTCAGCATGGAAATATGTCCCTGGGGGAGATAAATTCAGTTTCAAATCAAGCTTTGGACTCTCAGCCTTGTAATTCATTTTCTTTAACAACTTGGACAAGTCCAGTCTACACACATAGAAAAATGCAGAAGAAAAAAAAAATAATAATAAGAATCAGAAATAGCTAAGTACAAGTCCAGTCAACTAGAAAACCATCTAACAAATCAATGGAACAGTAAATCAAAGTCAAGAATATACCGCTATGTTGTGGGCAGCTATTTTCGACCGAAGTTTGAATAAAACTGAGGTTTATATTTATCAAACTTCTGGCAGAGAAAAACTGAAGGTCTCTGGAGGAAGTATCTGGTGTTGCTTTCAAAGCTCCAAGGGGAAATATATATACAAGACAAGTAAGACCTAAATTGAATTGATGAATTGGTAGTAGAAAAATGGAAGTTTAATGCCAGAAAATGAATTGATTGTCATGGGAAAATCCCAAGAAATTTGCAGGCAATTTGAAGATTAGAGTTAATATTTGCAACTAATATAGCTTCATTCATTGCTGAAAATGTTGGTTTGCCTTTTACATGCAATAGGTGATATTAAAGTCCCATTAAAAGCCCTAACTGCCATCAGCAACACTATATTTTTGTATTAATGTACTCATAAAACATTCACCCTTTTAGGAATACAACTCCATTGTGCACTCACATTCATTGACCCTATAAGAGAAGTTCTACCGGACAACACAATGAACAAGATTTCAGCTCGTTTTTATTCCTAAATACTTACCCACTCGACTTTATCAGACATGCCAGCGGTATTCTCCTCATGGCTAGTACTAGTATGTTTTCCTCCAAAGGAATTTCATGCACAGGAGGTGTACAGTACAGTACATACCAAAGTAAATAGCTAGCACCCTTTGGCATGAAAATGATCACCCACCAGACGTCTGGCCGGCTACACCGCCAGACGTCCGACTTGGCCCCTTTTAATTGGGACAATCCACATGCAGTGGCCCTAGCAGGTTTGTCTTTTGTTGAGGATAAACATGGAAACCTTGAGTTGCAATAAGATTCTTCTTTATTTCATCATTAATTTCTTTCTTTCTACTTTAGATTTATTAATATATTTGGCCAAAGTTCATCAACTGGATTAATTAAATGTGACATTATGAAGAACTAATACAAGTAAAAAAAAAAAAAAAAACCTCTGTCATTAATTCAAATTTATGACTTGCCTATGTTTGAGGTACTTAGTTCAACTAACCTTATTAATGCATAACCCATGAAGTTTCCTAGATTGTGCTATCACATCAAAAGCCATGTTGCTGAAGTGAAGGGTCAATATTTGGCTTTGCAATATATATATATATATATATATATATATAATTTTGTAAGCAGGAAAACATAAGTAGACAGTGGTATTAAATATTTTTTGGTCATACGGTACTTTTAGAGCTCTTGTTACTTTCAATTGCTTTAATTTTGTGGGTTCCGCTCCCCTCGTAAAGTGATTTATTGAGGCACATGAAGAGATAACTATCTAATAATATTTCACCAAGTTAGTATAAATGTTAAAGAGGGGATTTTGGTTCTTCTTCTGACACAGTTGTCATGGGCAGTTCCAGAAACTTTGGTAGTTCGAGCAACTTAAGCATTTCGGGTTTTTCGAGAAGTTGGGAATTCGGGTTTTAGTCAGGCGGGGCCGTCTCTAAGAGGTTACGTGTGCCTGTGGTTGAATTCTGCTACCAACAATGGAGGACAAAGTAATAATTAGCAGTGACAGGAAAGAGTTGGGTGATTGTGGCAAGTATCAGAACACTACACCTAAGGTTAATGTTTCAATCTTAAGCTGAGCAATGCATGAAACTGCATTGTGACAAATGGCCAGAGGAATTGGTTTGGTTCGTAAGAATAAGTTTGTGTTTGTTCAACACTTATTGGCCGTCTGCTCGACCATCTTTCCTTTCTCTGATATAAAATTTGAAACTTGAAACTGATAAAAGTTAGGTGATAAAACAAAACTTGATAAAATTTTGGGACCAATTAGAGCAATATTAATGCTTTGAACAAATGGCATTTTACTGATCATACAATACACAAACATTAAGATCTGTTACTTGAGGGCCCAAACCCTTTCGCACTTGGCACAGGGCTGCATGAAACTTGAAGGGAATTACAGGAGAAAAACCGACAGAGAACACCCATGTCAAATTACTGCACAGGCAATGAAATGGCATTTACTGTTTATTCGTCTAGAATTTGCTGCCGCTCAAGCTTAATAACATTTTCGGTCAGCGAGCTAAGCGTTCCATTCGCTGTCTTGTTATTACTCCGGCAATGTTGTAGTTGTTCCCTAAGCCTTTGCACAAGCTCATTGAGTCTCCGGATGTTCTTTTCTTGAGATAAGATAATCTGCATTAAGTAAATTAGAATCGTCAAGTAAAATTTCTAGAAGAATGAAACCCGCTGAAATTATGCACACAGGAGATCCTCATTTTCTCGATTTCTCTATGTGAACAAATCCCATGACCACGAAAGTATGGTACTTGCTGGTTGTCTATTGTTACGTTTAGTGTTACTTCTATAAGCTCTTCCGGACTTGTAATTCCAGACTTGACAGCAAGCATGACAGGGCAGAAACTAAAACAAACCTTATTTTTTGGTATATATGCTGTTAAACTCGATTGTACTTTTCTATAAACCAATTGAGAGCAGTATTAATGCATCATCTAGCATGGTTCTCGAAATTGATTTTTGCCGTAAATGCTTGTAACACTGGTTGCTCATCTCAACCGCACATTTCGACATAACTATAGCCATAAGTAGCAAAAATAGAAGGCATATTCATTGGCTTATTTATTTAGAAATAGATATGATTCAGTACATAGATGGCAGGACACACCCACACCTATACAGAGAGAGTAGCAATGCATTCTTTACACAACCCTAACTATAAACAAAATAATCTAATTTACCAAACTATTTCCAATCATTAAAGGGTGGACAGGTTGCCTAGATGCCTTACCATCAGAACAAAACTACCCTTACAGAAGTGAAAAAATTTCCAATCAACTATTGTCAAATTCCAATAAAAATTCCTCCCATCTTTGATCAATATTATGTATTTAGAGAGGACCACGTGTTTAAACATGGCTTCTCTGAACTGAAATAGACGAGAGATGGCATATGTGCTCCCTTCAGTAAGACTGCAACTGCAGCCAATTCTTCCAATCCAAAATTCAGGTGGCTCTCTTGGTCGCTTACCCAATATTAAATGAGATTAAGGAATGGTGTCACAATTCTGAGTGATAAGTAAATGCTTTTAAGCATAACATTTTCATGAAACTCAACCTTACTACCTTAGTAATATTAATTCCTCAGTAGCCATACATACAATCGGTGATGATCGGCATCTAATCACTTTGCAAAATAGCAGGAATATATGAATTGATTATTGTTGTTCAAAAGGTCCATTTTCTGAATTCCAAAACTTTCGAATCTCACAGATTTCAGATAAATCCCAGCATGGGACAGACAACACAAACATGACTAAAGACAACACCTGAGGCTGAGTGTGAGGGACAAGGAAAACAAGGATCTACGACTAGATGCTCCCAAATAAGCCAAGGGTCTCCAGATTCCAACTGGCCAAAGAATCTTACAAAAATTCTATTCATGGTCTGCATGTGTTAATACTATATTCTCATCCAAGATTTAGGCCATTTATATGGTAGCTTGTTTGAGAAATAATTTTTTAGGAGGATGTATGGAGAAGAAATAGAGAGATACCATACGGGAATATGGAAAATAATTTCTTAAGGAAATATATGATTATAAATGAAGTTTGATTTGTTTACCAGCAATATTAGTAAAATAAAAATGTAAGCTGGAAGTGAACAGGCACTTAAATAATTTGAAGATGCTACTCCAGAATTACATGCTCTTAAGGAAATAAAAAAGAGCGGGGGAAGAAAAAAGTAACACCATACAGCTTGACACTGTGAACGTAGTTTGTATTCATTCAACTCAATGCATATGGAAGAGAAGATCATTTTACCACACACAGGTTTAATCCATTTTGATTACTAAGAGCAGAAGGGACACTACAAGTAGCAAATGAGGCAAGTGAATTCAGAAAAGCTCATTGTAACAAGAAGCATGCATCAAATATCCTCATAATTCTCTCAAAGATCCTACCAGGAGTGATGAACTGGAAGATTCCAGAATCATTCTTGCTCTATTGGGGGAATACGGCCTTGCTGTTTGTTCAAAACTTTCTAACTCTGCAATCTAGTATTTTGTTGCCACGTTTTACACTTTTTCCCGGACAAAATTTGTGGTTTATTTGAGGGTAGGCTTATGCCTCACCTCGTAATGGAAAAATGTCTTACTCCCTAATTTAACCAACTACATACTAGGGACGGCGCCCACAAAGCCAGTGGATTCTGTTAGCCCAACAGACCAACACTCATTTTCTTTCATAATTAAACAAAAATATGTGGTAGCGTGTAGTTTATCACGTTAACTACACCATTGCAAATTTCGAGGATTATTGATATAAACACTTGATCCTAATAGTGTCAAGTATTGAAGTGTATCAAGGCATGAAATTTTGATTTATGGATACAACTTCAAAAAACTTCATATCATTGTACATCTAAGATGCCACAATTTCAATTTTGTTCACAACAGAAACTTTAAGTATCGCACTTAGTAATCTATAATTTCTTACCAAGCTATTTAAGGACTGAACTCACTAAAGAATATAGCACCGGTATAGAGTAACAAAAGAAGCAACATGGTGTAATGTGATTAATTTCAGAATGCAATACTGAAGAAGATCAGAATAAAGAAACCATTACCTTCTCTTTGACGCCTTCTTCTCTCTTTGATATTTGCTGCTGCTTCTGGGACTCACTTGGACTGGTATCTGTATCACTCACTAGCTGTTGCCTCCATTCAAATTGGGATGTGATAATCAATATAAGCAACAGGAAAACAAGAAGCGCTGGTCTCGACATGATTATCCCCTCTCGCAAAACCTGCTCCAAAAATGTATAACAATGGACGTGCAAGTTAGCAAAGATCCCATTGCAGAATTCCCAACCCATGCACGGCATACTGAACATTACAATGTCTAATCAATTCACAATTTAGTAATGAAAGCTAAGATATGCAGTCAAAAAAATGAAAATGCATATGCTATAGCCTACAGTTAATAAAAAGAAAAGAAAAAAGAAAATTAGTAACGCATTATGCCTTAATTCAGATCATGAATCCAGTAAAATCCTAACTTCCATTTTCATGGTTCTTGTCCTGAATTGCTACTTGAAATAGTCAATTAGTCATCCACAATTGAATTAACGAAAATTCCAGTCAAACCAGATTTCCTTCATTTGATATTCTTTTCCTGCCCAAAATCTTTAAGACAAAAGGGATTAAGAACAAGGAAATCAAGTCGAAGTCTGTCAAACTGTACCCATCTTCAGTAAATAACACTTCAATATTCTGCTTCCATCAGTATAGAAATTAAAAACTTCAAAACAAAAAGAAATGGGCTTTACTTTTATATTAAAAAAAAAAACCCTTACAGATCGGAGCTTAATTCTTAAATGAAAATGCTGAAACAGTTGCTGAAAAAAGTAGGAGTCTTTATGTCGCTGCAGATGTTTGTTTCACACAATACTGGAGTTGTTCGGTAGAAGACAAAAGACGACGGTGTCCCGTGTGACTGTGTCGCCTTTATTAGTTGGTGAAAAAAGTGAAAACCAAGGTCAAATTATCAATCTTTCTGCAACGAAATCGTCGATTAAAGGTGATGAATACTCTTCTATTGGATGGGTTGGGTTGGGTTGGGTTAGGTTGGGTTGTGTACTAGAGGAGTTAAAAGTCTCAATACTAATTCAACTTTGTATCATGTCTTTAAATACTCACTAAACTTTAAAATGTCGTTAATTACACACTGAACTTTAGAAAACTTCTTCTATTACCCATTCACTAGTAGTCCGTTAGATCCCTTAAACGGAATTACTAATGTGGCAGACGGATTACTTATGTGGCAAAGACTGCCGTTAATTTTGTTAACTCAAATAATTGAATCCGTCAACTAATCAATTCCCCAAAATAAAAACACAATGGAAACCATAATCAAAGTAATTCTCAACCTAAAAATGCTCCCACCAATCCTCCACTACCGTCCTAACAATAATCAAGGGTTGCAGAAGGTACTGGACTCCTGGAGGCACGTTGAGGAATGTCCCCGTAGGCGGTGGCTGCCGGAAGAGCAAGCGGAG
>CAVNYN010203918.1:0-43733 GCA_963692815.1 Nyctanthes arbor-tristis | reverse complement strand
TTATTTCAAGAATTTAAAAATTCATGATTACATGTCTTGGTCCCAACCCCATACTTATATCCCCTCCCCCACATGGCCAAGACTAAAAATTCCCACAAATTATTTTCTGGTTTTTTATGCCTAGAAGTTGTACATTGTCAGCACACAAGCATAGAATAGAAGGTACAAGTTGGAATTTGAATTTTTCAATTTGGAGCTTTGAAGCTTTGAGAATGATGAGAGACTAGATCTCTGCTGAGGTGTGATGGATTTTCGATACTGGATTAGTCCTTTCGAACGTTATTGCGCTCTCGAGATCTGATGAGAAACGAACAAAAAGACAACACAGATGAATGCAAAAATAAACAGCTCTGTTAGAAGAAAACAGAGTTATAAATTCCCTGAAAATGGCTTCTAGCGGCTGGTGCAAGATTTGTCCAATCATTTCGCCATTTGTTTGTTTTCTTCTGTTTCTCCTCTGTTTTTCCCCAGTAAAGTCACTGGAATCACCAATCTTCAGTGAAGTCAACCAGAGTTTCCTGCCTGGTGAAGAGTTACACAAGTTGAAAATCATCAGAGCCCATCTCATGAAGATCAACAAGCCTGCTGTTAAGACAATTAGGGTACGTTGGATTGATTACACAGAATTGAAAAAAGACTCCAGCTTTAAAATGAGCCTTAACATTGTTTTCTTCTTTGATAGTGTGGAGAATAGTAATTAAAGTGCTTAATTGCTTGTTGCTCAAAGAATATAACTTTCCATTCTTGTTTTTTTGTCTTTCGACTGATTTTTGTCCTATGCAGAGTCCTGATGGTGATCTTATAGATTGTGTATTAGCTCATCAACAACCAGCTTTCGATCATCCTCTCTTAAAAGGACAAAAGCCATTGGTAACTGATGCATTCTTTGTCGACTATTGGCTATCCTGGACTAAACTAGACAAGAATACCATGTTTTGTCCTGTCTAGTTCAACGTACCAGACGTGCCATAACAGTGCGTTTTTTAATATTTTCTTGAATTTGCAGGATCCACCTGAAAGGCCAAGGGGGCACAGAGCAAGAAGTGGGATGTTTTTTGAAGAAAATTATCAGTTGTGGAGTATGTCTGGCAAATCATGTCCACAAGGGACAGTTCCAATTAGAAGAACAAGTGAAAAGGATATTTTGAGGGCAAATTCAATATCAATATTTGGAAGAAAAATTCCGAAACAATATCGAAGGGACTCTTCTAACGACGGTCACGAGGTGAGTGCTATGAATAATATCAGTTACTTAAATCCTGTCTGTTATACTGTTTAGTTCTATCCACCTCGTGTTCATTTACTGTTCTTGCTGCAAAATTTGAGTCGCAGCATGCTGTAGGGTATGTGACTGGAGATATATATTATGGGGCCAAAGCAAGTATAAATGTGTGGGCGCCTCAAGTAGCAAACCAAAATGAATTCAGCTTATCACAAATGTGGGTAATTGCCGGTTCATTTGGAGATGATCTCAACACTATTGAAGCCGGTTGGCAGGCATGTTCTTAATCTTCCGCTCTCTGAAATTTTTTTTTTTTTTTGGGACAGATAAATTTATTGCAATAATAGAGTGGGGATATGTGATAGTAAATGTTGTTAATTATGGATTAAAGCCGTAATCCTAATTACTACATCCGTCCCAAAAAGATGGTCTTATTCCTTCTTTCACATATCTTAAGAAAAGTTCATTTAATAGTTTTGAAAAAGTAAATTTTAACGTAATTTACCTTTATTTTATTAATTATTTCACATTAATAATTCTATTTTTTGATAATTATGCACATTGAAGAAGGGTATATAAGATAAATGATATTTCAACTACATTCTAAAAAGGAAATTGGACTATATTTTGGGAAGGAAGAAAAAAGAATTATAGACTATTTTTTTCGGACAGAGGTAGTATAATAATAGTTGTGAGGAAAAAATCCCCGCAAAATTTTGTAGGGTTTGATTTTTAATGTTAGAGTTAGGTATGTACGTCCACTAATTGTAAAATATAACTCACATTGCGAGAGAACATTAAAGGTCTATATACATGCATATGTGTGAAAACACCATTGTAGTAGTTTTCAACTTATGAACAATATTTGTTATTTGAGGATTTTCTAAAAAAATCATTTTTTTGCCTGAAACTCCAATGTTAATCATATGTGAGAAAATACCATAGTAATAGTTGTCAACTGATGACACGTTTGGTATGTAAAATTGAATTAAAAGTACGTTTTAGCACTAATTTGTTGGTTTTTTATGGTGCAAGCGGCTGATGTAGACACAAGCCCTACGAGTCTGACAGCAGACCCACATAATAATAGGAAAGACAGTTATTTATTTTTTATTAGTTCTTTTTTAAAATAGATCTAACTACTTGTATTATAAGGTACTAGATTATTTTCCACTAAACTAGTATTAATTTTGACAGGTTAGTCCAGAGTTGTACGGGGACAACTACCCAAGGTTCTTCACCTACTGGACAGTAAGTTCCATAATTAATGTTGTTGTCCCTACTACTTAATTATCAGTACTCGTGCAAAATAATAATAATTGCCCATCATAATTCATAATTAATAATTATAGTTAATTTACTCAATTTTCAGAGTGATGCTTATCAAGCCACCGGGTGTTATAATTTGCTCTGCTCAGGCTTCGTTCAGACGAACAATAGAATAGCAATCGGGGCAGCAATTTCTCCGACTTCATCCTACAATGGTGGCCAATTTGATATTAGTTTATTAGTTTGGAAGGTAATTAAATTAATTAATTACTTCACACATTATTATTTATTTACCTTTTCATTTTATTAGCGTCACTATATTTTTAATTTGATTCGTTTTGCGTCTACTAAATAGTAATGAGGAGAAGAGGTTGAGAGGAGTTGTTCTACAAAACCAATATTAAAAGAACCAACACAGCTATAAATACGAGAAACCACTAGTGGTTTCTCAATAAACCACTATAAACTGTATTGGTTTCTTACAATTTGTAAATGTATTAGTTCCTTAACAGAAACCATCATTGTTTCTTTAGAATTTTTCGGTTGAGACCCGTAATCTGGTTCCTTAACAATTTTATAGTTTTAATTGCGTCAATAAATTTAGAGTCAAGATGCATTTTGGGCACCGACTTTAATCATACATACACTGCATGTTGGGTACCCACTCTCCCTGAGACAAAATGATTAAAATGGATTCGATTGTATTTTGGTGCTTCTGCTTTTCTACTTCTCAAAAAATATTCGCTTTCTCTTCTTTTAAGCAAAGAAACTTGTGGCCCATCTTCCACTTTCTCATTAGTTTTACTGCCCCATTGGTCTTCAATCTATTATTTGAGGGATAAGTTAGTCCTAGACTATTTTATTACATATAATTGTACGGCCAATTTCTAAGATAAAGATTATTCAGGTTCTTCATATAAACATATTGATATCGTCAAGAATGGTCTTTGCATAAAAGCATGCTCGATATAGTTGTATATATATTTGAGCATCATATGATGGGTTAACATGGTTTTTAAGAAGTTTTTAATCGATCAACAATTCTAACATACATTTAATTATATATTATTGTTAACTTTGCAGGATCCAAATCATGGGAATTGGTGGCTGGAATTTGGGTCTGGAATTTTGGTGGGTTATTGGCCTTCATTTTTATTTACACATCTTAGGGACAATGCAACCATGGTACAATTTGGTGGTGAAATTGTCAATAGTAATCCTTCTGGTTTCCACACATCAACTCAAATGGGCAGTGGGCATTTTCCAGGAGAAGGGTTTGGAAAATCGTCGTATTTTCGAAATTTACAAACAGTGGATTGGGATAACAATTTAGTCCCATTGTCAACTCTGAAAGTTTTAGCTGATCATCCAAATTGTTATGATATACAAGGAGGAACTAATGGGGTTTGGGGTAATTATTTTTACTATGGAGGACCAGGAAGAAATTCAAGATGTCCTTATGGTTAATGTATCCTTTCAAAGAACGATATGATCTTTTTGAATGGTTCGGAGCTGTGTATCGTGATCTTTACTCGAGTTTTAATTAAAGTATTATTCTTTCTATTTTTTGTTCATGAATTAGAGAAAAGGAGGACATGAAATATGTATACCTCCCTAATTTAGGAAGCAATGTAAATTTGTCAATTGCAAAAGAGCGAATATATAGTAATTAATTAATATATTATTCTTGCATTCTCTTGTGCGCAACTTATCTTCTACCTTTTGAGTTATTTTAGTTTTTGACATAAAAAACACTCAATTTTTATTTATTTATTTATTTATTGAGATATTCAAAAATGCATTTATGATATGGGAAAATAAATAAGTTTTCAATATTTTGGAAAGCCTAAAACAACCTTAAAGTAACAAAAGGAAACGCTAGTAGCATATGGCTATCCCATGAAAAACCAAACGATATCCTCATACATATACTTGATCCTACAATTTTCCATAGTTGCATTTTTTTCTTTTCTTTTCTCAACCGCAATAATGAACAACCTTCGATTAATAATCAACACATATAAATTATAATTCTAAAAAACCTACTACAATAATCATCCTTAATTAATTCGATTTGATGTACCAAAGAAGCTATCCCTGAATATATACATATATATATATATATCAAACCAAAACTGAATTAAATCATGCAAGAAAATAAGCAAACAGTACTAAAGAGGTAGCGAATTATAGGTTTAATTCAATATTATTATTAATAGCTAGTTTATGTTGTACATGCGTACGTACCTAAACAACCCTAAGGTACAAACACAGGCTATATATCTCCATATCTACTAAGATAATAACATGGGTGAAAAGCATTCAGTATTCGAGAGCATAAACGCTTAATTTCATGTAGGTATCATATAAAAAGCAATAGGTTGCTTGGGTGTCTCAAGATCAAAATTGATCTTTAGATATCTTACTATTCTTTTTCCTTTTAATTAATTGATTAATATTCTTGAAAAGAAAATTGCCCCCGACAAAAGTCAATTAATTCTAGATGAAAAGAAAATTACCCCCGACATAAGTCAACACACACCGTTTATGGAGACTCTTAAAATCCTAGATGATTGATCACGAAGGTTTTATACATGAGGCTATATGTGTGAATGATGGTAAATATGTAATCCGTTGTTCATGACAGGTGAAGAATATTATTTCTTGTTATATATGGACAAAATAGTCCATTAAAGACCTTTTGTGTATATTTTTAAAATGTTGGGGTCTTGGGAACCACAAACTTGGAAAGGTTGGGAGACTTTTTGTGAAATTTACCTAAATAATACTTCCTCTATCCCACAAAAATAGGCCCAGTTTCTATTTTTATTTGTCCCAAATTATAGTCCATTTACATAAACGAGGTTGAACAATTAATTTCTTTTCCAAATATGCCCTTACTTCAACTACTAATAAATTTTTAATGCATTAACGACTATGTTGACTAAATAAAATGTTATTCAATATTGAATAAGGTTATATTAGAGAAGTAAGTGTAAATTTTGTATTTTCAACCACATTAATTCACATGTCTAATCTACGCGAAAGATTGATATGAGCCTATTTTTATAAGACGGAGGGAGTAATATTAACACCGATATTATATATAAAATTCAAAAACTAAAAAAAAAATTCCTCTTAATGAAAACAACCAATATACACTACATTCCCTTCATATTACACACACACACACACACAAATTATACATACACGAGAATTGATATTACACGCACGTATATATTCTTGTGCCACAATATAATATGCACAAGTTATTATTATTATTATTTTTTTAAGTAACACAAGTAATTGTTATAATATATATTTATAATAAATATATATATATATATTGAGATAAGCAGTATAAAATTAAAGATTCGTGTCACGACAAAACGATAGGGCCAACAAACAATAAGATACAATGAACCCATGGCTCACAAAGCGAAGGGAAAAGAACTTGAGATGTAACAGTGTGGGCAACTATATTTCTTTCACGAACGTATTATTATATTTATTAATTATTTGCAAAAGATTAGACACACATTACAAATAAGTAGATGCTGGAGACCAAATGCATGCCTGAGTCTCGATTTATCTTCTCACGGACTAGTGCTATTGCCGATCAATACGCCACCTAAACCAAAATATACCAAAAAAATTACAACAAATATGAATATTGTAACTAATTATTAGCATTATATATATAGGAGGTGGTACCTGCAGAAGAAGGAAACGTACCTAAACAATTAGTAGGAACCGCGCGTAACTGTTTTACAGAGTTTGATATTTTCAGGAATCTTTAATTCCTTTATACGACGCGTCAGGTCATCAGAAGGTTGAGAACAACTGCATATCGATTTGAAGCTACCAGATATAGTCTTGCAAACACATGAATCCGGCCTGCAGCTACTACTCAAAACAACGGCGGCCAAGAAAAAGGTGACGTTACGCGTACAACCATCAATATTCTGTGCTATTGTGCTACTGCAATTGATTGGTGATTGCTAACCATAACACAAACTAAAAAGCACCAAACTACTTTGATCCCCATTTTCATCTCTCTCTCTCTCTCTCTCTCTCTCTCTCTCTCTCTCTCATATTCTATGCCGTGTACGTATATTTCTCTAGTATAGAACGATTAATGAAAGATGTCTTGATCATATTTATTTATATAGGAGAAGAAATTGTATACATTAGTGGTAACTTAATAAAGTCATGATCAGGTGCGCGATCTGGTTTATTATATTTATTACAAACGTGCAAAAGACGTGTATTATTAATTTTTTTTTTTTTACTTTTAATCCGGGGGAATTGACATATAGCCTTGTGGATGGCGTGGAATTTTTTTTTTTGGACGGGAAAAGTAGCCTTACACGATTAGGAAGAGTCTTGTCCCACAACAATCGAAAGGAAAAAAGGGCAAAAGTAAACCCAAATACAAGAAAAAGAAAAGGCTAAAGACCAGGAAGCAATAGTGTGGGTAATCTAATTCGCCTCGTGACGAATAAATTTGCAAGGACCACAATCCATATCGATCAACAACAATCTAATCTCCCCATGCACGTGACCAAACGGGTGACAGTGATGAATTGAGTAGATAAGAGGTAACAACAAGAGAGTCCGATTCTACTGTTTTGATCATAAGATGATGAGCTTTGGCAATATCTGAAATATCTGACCCAAATTCATGCCGAACAACAGCTCCAATACTGAAATATCTGACCCCTTCTTTAACAGACGCGTCTACATTTAACTTAAGCTCGCCGACGGATGGTTTACTCCAGCATTGTTCCCAGTTGGCAGTCACAATAGGAACCGATCCCCTAGCATCTTTGTACCTCTGAAGAAACTCAAGAATAGCCAAGGACATACAAGTAGAGAAGCGCCCCATGATGTCATGAGCACACTGATTACATTCATACCACAAGAACCACCAAGCGAAGCAAATCAACTCAAGAGAAGAAGCATCAAACGAGCCAAAAATATCCACCCCTGCATCTACAGTATTACCAGTTTGTCTACATATCTTCAATTTTCCCCACAAATCCAGGTGCTTCCAGACGGCTTTGGCAAATGGACAAACAAATAAAATATGGTGGAGGGTTTCCAAAGACCCACATTTGTAGCACATGCAGTTAACTTTGATTCCTCACTGGCAATCTCTCCGTGCTCGGTACTACATGGTGAAACACCAGCCAAGCAAAGATTCGGACCTTAGAAGGATTTGAAGTCTCCAAAGCTTGGTCCACCAGTCATTACGTGGTGCACTTAGTGATTCTTCCCCTTGACAATCAGTCCCAGTTATTAATTTGCAGCCACTTTTAACAGAGTAAACTCCATTACTTTCAAAGTGCCAAATAAGCCTATCAATAACTGTTCTATCCCCTGTCGGCAAAGAAAGTATGCAATCTCTATCCGGAGGCAAAAAACACTCCTCAATACGGTCAAGGTCCTAAGCTCCTGTGGCTGAGAAGAGAGTCGCCACCTTGCAATCATTTGCTCCAGCTGGAGTGATTAGATAGAAGGACCCGGGTTTAGGTAGCCAAGGATCATTGAAAGCATCCACCGTTTACCCATTTGGAGTGCTTCGATATAGACCTTTCTTTAATAACTCACTGCCCCACATGATACTCTGCCACAAGAGTGAATCCCCATTTCTCCTATTGGCTTGCAAGAAGGTAACAGATGGGAAATATTTGCCTTTAAGTACTCGAGCTACCAATGCGTTGGGATTATGCCAGATCTGCCAGGCTTGTTTTGCAACCATAGCTTGGTTAAAAGCTTCAAATTCAAGGAATCCAAGACCACCCATACTCTTAGTTTTGCAAACCGCTGACCATTGAGTCAAATGAATCTTTCTAGTCTCCGCATCTCCGTTCCACCAAAATTGTGATAAGAGCTTGAAGAGAGGCAATGGTAGATCTCGAAAGTCTAAAAAGACTCATTTGATAACAAAGGATCGCTTGGAGCACTGATTTGATCATCATCTCTCGTCCTCTAGTAGAAAGAAGGGCCTGCTTCTACCCAGCTATCATTTTTTTAATTTTGTCCAACAAGGTTTCAAACAGGCGTTTCTTTTGTCTTCCAATCAGAATAGGGAAGCTAAGATACATAATATTGAAGTTCCTATCACTACCTCCTAACAATCGAGTAATAATATTCCTAGTAATCACATCAAAGTTAGAAGTAAAGTAACAGGAGGATTTATCATAGTTTACAATTTGACCAGAACCTATAAACATGAAGAATGCCCAATAATGACTCCACGTCATAGTGTTTAGCACAAGCAAACATTAGAGAGTCATCAACAAAGAATAAGTGACTCACACGAGAAGAGTTACGAGAGCTAGGAAGCCCACGATGACTCCATCGTTCTCTACTTTATGAAGAAGTCCCGACAGAGCTTCAACCATCAAAATTAATAAGCATGGAGAGAGAGAGAGAGAGAGAGAGAGAGAGGGCAGCCTTGTCGGAGTCCTCTAGAAGCACAAAAGTTTCCCAAAGTATGACCATTCACTGATATACCAAATATGGCAGATGAAATGCACCTATATATGAGCTGTTGCCACTTCAGTGAAAAGCCCATTCTGTCTATAATTCAGCACTAGAAAGACATCTATGGATTCCCACAACTCCAGCTTCCAACTGTTCACTCAAGGGCTTACTTGAAGAGAAAAGTTCAGCAAAATAAACTTGGAAAATGCATGATATTTCCTTTGTTGAATGGCCTACCATCCCGGAGGTAGCCTCAATCTCCTTGATAAAGTTTTTCCGTCTCTTTCTAGTGGCCCTAGTGTGGAAGAACTGAGTATCTTGGTCACCCTCTTTCAGCCATTCAACACAAGACCTTTGTTTCCAAAAAGATTCCACCTTCTATTCCAATTTGAAAATAAGAGTCTCAATTTCTTCGACTTCCTGCCATCTTTGTGCTGCCAACCCATTAGTAAACAGTGAAGCTAATTTTCTCTTCGAATCTGCTAATTAAGAACTCCAGCTATTAAACTCCTTATTACTCTATTCCTGTAAACCTGTCGCACAGTAGAGAGGGCTGCCTTAACATCTATCCGGGATTTCTACTGATTATTGTTATCCATACAATCCCTCCACAGGTTTGAAACGGCGTCCCAATAGCCGACTTCCTTTGCCCAAAAGGATTCAACACGAAAAGCATATTTTCTGGGGTTGTTGATGGCAAATTTGTGATGGCAGCAGTGACAAGAGCAGTGGACGATGATCTGACCCCTGGAAATCAAGACTCGAAACTGATGCCGAAGGGAATAGATGTGCTGCAGCCTTGTCAAAACAAACTCTATCCAGCCGCTCTTGAATCAAATTCCCCCCACCACTTCTATTGTTCCATGTAAAAAAAATGACCCGTGGTTGGAACTTCACTCAAAAGACAGTCTAGCAGCACCTCATGAAAGGATGGCATTCGACTTTGAAAAGGACAAGAACCACCCTCTTTCTCATTTGCAAACATTATCTCATTGAAATCTCCTCTGCAAATCCACGGTAAACCACTGAGAGAACGAAGTTTCTGAAGTAAATCCCATGAAGAGAAGCGAAGATCCCGGTTAGGATTACCATAGAACCCCGTGAAGCGCCAAGACTTCGCATTATGATCAGTGATGATGGAATCAATATGACCAACCGAGTAAGAATGCAACGAGACCCTAACATCATCATTCCAAAGCAACGACAACCCACCACTTTTCCCCATACTATCCACTACAAATCCATTTTGAAATTCCAACTTCAATCTTAGCCACATCGATTGTCTACTTCCAAATCTTGTTTCCCACAGAAAAACAAGGCTCGGGCATTCCTGGAGAAACGAGAATGTCACAGAACTCCCCGCTCCCTGTACATTCCACAGTAAGCAATTCATGATGTCCGGCGACCCTAGTCACCAGCGTTCGCGGGTTTAGTTAGAGTGGAATTAACATGATCAGCATCCACTCTTGCCTTCTTATCGAAGCGCAAACGCTGATTATTCGCATTGACTTTCAACCCCCACTTTAAAAGAAAGCCCAATTAGTGTTGTCCGAAGAAGAATCAGCAAAAGTAATCGGGAGAGGCAACAAATTATCATCCTCAAAACCCACAGTGTTTAACAGAGTCAGATGGGGTAATCACCAGGACTGTCTGCGCCAAGAGGACTGAGCTTTAGCTTCGAGCCTCACTGCAATCATGGTTTCCTTGCCCTTATCCAAGTTATGCGCCGGCACCACCTCCTTCTCATGCAAAGAAAAATCCCCTATGAAAAGAAGAAGGATGACTTCTGTACGGGAATGAAGAAGAGGAGCCTTACAGCCACTACTAGTAATTGAATTGGATAAGAGTTTAGTTCCTTCATCTAGCTGCCCCAAAGGAGAAGAATCAGTGGTGTAAAGATGTTGCCGTAGGCTTTTCACTACGCTACATGGGACGAGGTTGATAATAAAAGAATGACTTACATCGATCATCAGTAGAATCAGTCCGCATTCTTTCACCAAAATTCCATTCACCATCTTGAGTTTTGCCAGACCCCATCTCACTAATAGGACACTCCATCCAACGATGACCAATAATCCCACAAGAATAAGAATAATCAGGCAGTCTTTCATATTGAAAAATGATAAGGAACTTCGACTGAGATTCTGCCAGTTTCATTTTAAGACATCTTCGTAATGGTTTGGTAACATCGACAGTAATTCGAACACGTCCAACGGACCTTGAAAGATCAACCAAAGAAACAATACCCGGCCGTGAACCACAGTCCCTAAAAAGAGCCTCATCCTTTAGACCAATCGGCACTTTTAAGAAATGAATCCATAAATCACAATGAGAGAAGTCATGATCGGCAATGTCTCCGATTTCTTTTGGAGGCACGAGAATAATAAGATTGTTGTTAAAAGCCCACGGTCCTCCCATCTGTACCAGACGATGATCCCCAACGGCATTGAAAGTAAAGGTGAAAACATTGTGAATGCCAGATGCATCAATTTGGAAGGGAGCATCAGTGACCCAAGCCCAACGAAGAACCCTAGAAAGTCCATCAATATTAACTGCTTTGGATCCCAAAACCTTCCCAACTAGACATCATTCAATACGGTCTTTAGCATTGTGAATTGCAGCTTGCATCAAGCCAAAATTGCTAATTTGTCGGCCGCCGCACGGGCAAATTTGTTCTTTTGAATCCTTCTTGGGGGAGCTTCTGGTTCATTCAAATTAACAAATTCGGCCTCGAAGTTTTTCTGTGAATTTTGATGCCCATAAATGTAGTCAGGACGGTTGTTACACTAGATTTTAGAATATGGCTTCAAATTAGCGACCTATCACATTTATTTAAGAGGATAATTCCACTTAACTAATTGAATAGTGATACGTGTATCGCAAGATGTTATCCGCAAAAAATGCACGAGGCAATGTCTAGCTACATTTCCCCATCCCCCTTCCCCCACCCCCACAAAAAAAGGGGGGGGGCTCCCACCCAAAATCCAGCTGCAGACGTGTTCAGCTAAAGTTTGTCAATAAGTTTTAAGTTCAACTAATTAAATATGATCATGTTATTTTTAATATTTTGCTATAATCTTTTTCTTTCCCATGTACTTCTTCCAAAGCACATCTAGATATTAATTAATCTATTTAAATCTCAATATATTTTGTACTGTGATTTTCCTATATTTTTTATTTGGCAAATTTTACAGAATTGTCAAAAATTTTTGTAAAAAAACGCAGATAATACTTGAACATATGACCATTGAGTTTAATAATTAAACATTAACCATTTTGCCTATTTCTTTTATTTCTTAATTTTTTTCAATAATAAATTAACGTATCAAATCTGAAATGTCAATTTTAAAATAAACTCTAATCCATCATAATTGGTTAATTCACTATTTCTGCATTTATATTGATAAGTTTAATGTTATTTGAATTTTTTAATACATTTTACATTTTTCTAAATTTGTTAGTTTTATTAAGATTCTTTTTAAATGAAGCGGGTAACAAGTATTTTTTCCATTATTGTATATATGTATAAAGGATTATATGTAAAAATATATGTTATCTTTTAAATGATCTTGAACTTTATGATTACTAAATCCATTTATTATTGATTCAATTAATGTATACTAGACTGGAGACCGGTTTTAAATCTAGATAAATAGTATTACTCTTTTTATATATTCTACAGAGGTGTAAATATTACAGATTTATGTTTAACTATCTAGTAATATATTTTAGTAAGTTTCTCTACCTATGCAACACACGGGTGCTTTAATAGTTCATAAATAAATAAATAAATCCTGTCAAAATAATAATAATGCTGAAATAAATAATTATTTCCAAAATTCAAAGCTACTGAAAGCAAACACATCAAATACTTAAGGGGCCAGGCTAAGGAGTAGTTATTTTCACCTACCCATGTGGGTAGATTAAAGTCTACCCCAAATTCTAACTTGCTTTTACCATTCCTCAAAACACCACCACCAACAGCCTTCACCTCATTATGCAAAGCTCCATTTGTGTTCAACTTGTACAAACCCTTTGTTGAATTTCCTAAACTCTAATACCACTTGTTGAGTTTACGACACACCAAGGAAATTACTTTTATTACACTCACAATTTATTTTTACAATGGGACACTTTTAATTCCCCTACTAATTCTATTTTTATTTAATCTACCTATAACTCCCAAGCACTCAATACTTGCGCACCTACTTTCTCACACTGTACTCAATTCACACACACTGCCACTCTCCTGTCACACACTGAAAGGGGCCTCCCCCGTTTCAGTTTCTTTTTTTTATTTTTTTCTTTTTTTATTTTTATATATTTTTAAAATTTTTAAATTCATTTTGCTTTTGTAAAATTTAAAGGGTAAGAGTATTGATATAATTTGGTCAATGAGTTAACGGAATTTTGAATGGAATCTATCAAAAGGGGCTTTTTGTGTGTATTTATGAAAGGTTGAGGACCCAGCGCACTAAGAAAAGGTTAGGGACCCAGGTGATTCGAAGTGCAAAGATTGGGACGATATGTGAAATTTACCCTTAAGAATATGTTTTGATTAAAATATGCCTACCTCATGCAGATAGATTGTAACTTATGTTCCCATCCTAATTACGAGTAACAATCTTCACCTTAACTTTCCAATAAGTTCTTTAAAAAGAATAATCTTCTTACGCCCTTTATTTATAGGGATATGCCAAGACTGTGCAAGCTTGTTGAGTTGCATATTTTCAACTTTTCTAGTTAGCAGTAAATGGCAAAAAACTAAAGGTAAAGGGTATAAATATTGATTGGTTTTTTTATGGTGTTCACTGGGTGGGTATCCAATAGGTGTCTGCCACAAACATCAATGGACATTATACATGGTGTCTAATGGATACCATAGAATGTGCGAATATCGATTGGATATAAGAAATATTTTGCATATTGTAATCCTATGCACAATGTCAAAAACAAAATGCAATATGAAAATTCAAGAAGACGAATGTTTACCATTGTTTATAATAAAGTGAAAATAGCTACCACACAAAGCAAGCCTTTAAGAGCATATATATGTTTGAGGTGTCCAATAGAGGTGTTAAGAACATGAGTTAGTTAAATGTCTTTGCCATCACACAAATTATGTTAATTACACCATCGTCAAGCATGCATTGATATTCAATTCTTCTTTTAATTGGACTGATTGATGTCCGAATTTGCCGCAACATGAAATAATATGACATATTTCCTTTCATCATGATGATGATGCTTCAATGAAACTATCAGTGACATTGTTAAAGTGAATCTCTTTTGGTTATATGTCATCATTGTACTTGTAATTTTAACCGCTATTTTAAACCATCGGGTGACATATTTATTTTGAAACATATTCTTCTTTTTATTTACTTTATAATAATTGTTGACCAACAATTTTGACAAAAAAGCGGACCACTTGGACTTGAATGATCACTTTGATACTTGATTTAACACATATATATATATATATGAGTAGTTAAAATTACTATAAATCCATTGTGGACACTCTTAGCGGCATTGAAATTTAATCATTTGTTCAAGAGTTTAGCTCCATGATCAGTAGCTAGCTAGTGACTAATTAAACAACGTACGGTAGAAGAGCGATGTCGATAATTTCCGACGGCAAGACAAGCTCGTCGGTAATTACCGACAGCATACCTAGGCCATTGGTAAGTAGCTGTCAGTGATTACTGCCCAATAGTGAATATATCGTTTATTTTCCGATATGCTTTTACCATGATCAGACTGATCAGGAATTAGAAAATTATTCGGTGCAATATATATTCAATGAAGACACGTATAATAACAAAAAAAAAAAAAAACTAATTGACTTGGTGTTATTACAGTCATATTTTAATGTGTCCCGCTGCGATTTGTCTGCTGATTACAACAACCATGAACGGGACGCTAGTAATTACAACTACTACTTTGATCCCCATAACAAGCATAAGCAGTTAAGCACCTATGTTTACATAATAACATTAACTCATATTACTAACTAATTTTCTAACATCTATATAGTTAGATAGCATTATAACACCCAGTGTACATACATGTAAACATGGATCGCATATGTAACATAACGGCACCTGTATGGGTATTTATCACACATATCTTTACAATGTATAATAATTACTATTAAAGGAAACATAACTAAATTTTCTTAATTTGTGTGAAAATTTAACTATATATATATATATATATATATATCTTTAAAAAAATGGAAGAAGTGTTAAAACGCCTATATCTAATATATAAATTATACATATTATACTATCTTTGAGGGCAGGAGACTATTCTAAATTCTACTCGTACGCATGATTGCCGTTCGTTGACATTTCCGCGTGATTTAATTTAGTCCCTGAACTTTAAAATTTTCTGCCCTTCGCCTTCTAAAAGGAAAAGGACTGATCCATCACCATCCCCAAATCAAGTGACGTGTTTGTTTGAAGGGGAATTATGTCAAAACGAAAATATAATTATGCATAATAATTTCCAAAGAATGACAATTTGTTCTAAACACCATTTCTTCAAAAGGAAAATACGTACATCTTTATGGATTTTTCTTTTACCTGCGCTAGTCAATACAAGTCGAGCATTTTACGAACAATAGATGACTTGGACCTTTTTCAAGAACGAAAAACAAGTAAAAACGAGTTTCGCACTAGCAACTATTACAGAGCTCAAGCTTCAAAATAGCACAAAATCAAATAGCCAAAAATGGCCCAGAGTATCTTCAACAGATACACATGTATCTATCTATATAAGGCGGAGCTCATATTCACCCGCCATTGTGATATATCTCACCCACGGTAGAGCCTGATAGCCACTTTTCTCGATGATCTTCAAGTAACGAACCTGCAAGAGAACAAATACTCTAAAATCATAATACATCATCCAAAAACGATCCGACTTTGATGCATTGAAGTTGAAAAAAGCAAACCGTCAGTACAGATTCCCATCTTTATTGGCATGTCCATAAGAAAATTGTTAAAATGTCATCATAACAATGTTAAAATGTTTTACCCGCTCACCTGTATTCCTGAAACAGTAAAGTACGGTATTTCGAACTTTACACGTATAGGAGCTTTTCTACCAGGAGCTGATTCCTCAGATACTATGCTGGGGAGCCTAAACTCTGCTCTCAACATATATTCCTGAAGAAACGAAGCAGATAAAAAGAGCATTAAGATTTTAGGACCGGGAAAATATTGTATATAGTTAAAGACCAGGCAATATAACTGAGATTAGAATTGGAGTCGAACCCAACTCTTACCTTACCACCTGAAAAAGATTTTATTTTCCAAACCAATGCATCATTTTCGGGTGCATAAGAGGCAGACCCCATTGATGTCCTAATATTAGGATTGGTAGCATCCGATGGCACAGGCAACTCAATTTCTACATTAGTTGCAGTACTGTAATTCCAATTTTGTAATAAATAAATAAAACTAGAACATGTCATAGCTAAGCCACACACAAAATAAAAACATTGAGTTGAAACATCAATAACAGATGCAGTTTTCACCAAATATCTCACTTCATAAACAGACCTGCGCTCCTTAAACTGGCTCCTGGCCTTTACCATAATTTCTATGCGGCTCCTAGAATGTTTTTCAACCTGAGCTTCAACCCATATCAGAGGCTTTACCTGAAAGCAGAAAGACTCCTCAAGGCTGGAAAGATAGGTATTGAAAAACAGCTAAAAGCACTTTCTGAAACATCTCTAGTCTCTACTATGCCACAATGTATATTTCCAAAGATCACACTAGTGTTAATGATAGATCTCATTGCTGGTTCAAAAGACATTTTATATAAACAGAGACACACGTTCTTCTTACGTATGCTGAAGTAGTAGTTCAACTTTACACATCCAGAAAAAGGAAGGGGGGAGAAGGAACAGAGAAATAGATAAAGTGGCATAAAAACTCGAAAGCTCAAAATCCATGACAGTACCTGTGTGCTAAGTCTATATGTCATGAGATCAAAAGATCCATCTGGAGGTATGAAGGCTATTGTACGATCATTTTCAAATCGTGCCAAACGCACACACCTAAACAGAAATTGATGTTAGAGAGAGAACAGGGAAGACACTATCTAAAATTAATTATTAAGAAGGAAAAAAATAAAAGAAAGAAAAAAAACACAATTAGACAACCACACGCAGCTAGCCATTATCTCGGAATACTCTAAATGTGAAACTTTGATAAATAATTCCAGTAACGGAAAGCAATCAAATATCATATTTAAAACTGAGATTTTATTACGTACTGATGAAACTTGATGTCATCTAGATCAATGGCTTTTCCCTTCGTAGATCTCCCCTGCGCCTCAAGCAGTACTCTATCATTCAGCCCAAGCTTACACTCTGGCATGCCGCTGGAAGATTTGATATATTAGTGCCTTGTGATTAGAGAAAGTAAGCACCAAATAGTGAAGACCTACAAAGACCGCCCAAAAAACCTGGCTGCACTTCAGCCATCTTACATAGTGAACAATGCTTTTGACAAAAAGGTATTTAGCTCATCCCCTAGCCGAATACAAGGATAGACTTGACAAATAATGAGCCGGCCCCCAAGCAGGTAAAACTGCACAAGATAGTATACTAGAATTGTGCAGGATGTGCCAAAAAAATACATTGAAAGAAGAAAACTACCTTCTATCTTAGGTTAACTTAAAAAATTCTGTGTTATCTGAATTCAATTTTTGCAATTCATTATTCTCAATAGGTAGCTTTCAACAATGAGTTCAGTCAACAATGTGCATGGCAATTAGAAAGGCAGGAGCCAGAAAAAGTGGCCCTTTAGGTTGGTTTTTTAATTCTAAAACATAATAACAATTGAAAATGATCTGAAGTGGGTAATAATTATGACTTGTGAGTCTCATGAAATATGTGAATAAAAGTGTTTTGACCATTTTATGTATCAAAATAGCGACAGCTTATCTCCAGTAATAGTTGAAATTCTACGAAACTTTAGTATTACAGCAAAACACTGCAATCTATAGGCATATGCACGATTAGCTTAGTGTTAAAAGTATTTAGGTTTGAGCCCTCAGACTAGAAAAATCATAGGATCTGACGCAGCCCTCAGCCTATTATATGAATTCTGATAGGCGCAAATCCAAAGCAAATATGGAGTTTCAAGTAAGTATCAAGAAATGATGAACAAACCTCAAATATGTTCGCATCTTTAATGCCCCAACAACATCTGACCTAATTATTTGCCCATTGCTGTTGACAAGAATATTAACACTTTCGACAACATCCAGAAACACCTGAAGATATTTGACAGTTGCTATGTAATCCGGTCGCTAAAAGAATTAACCAGAAGTAAACTAAAAAAGACCTACTTCATTCTTCTTGTAGCGTATTCCTTCACTGCGCCAGGAAACTGCATTTGTAACAGCCATTGGAGGCCTCTGCGTAACTTCCATCCTGTAAGCGTCAGTCTTGATGAATTCGCTAAGAATCTTTGCTTCGGTATATTGGGGGTAGCCGAAGTCCATCATTTCATCAAGTAACTCATACTGCCAGGTATAAAGCATCACCAGCAGATTCAAATGTTTACCGCTTCACTATTTCATAAGAAACTACCATTTCAAAACAGAGATGACCACATTCTCTTACCACGACTACAAAATTATCCCTAAGTGATTCCTCTTCTAACTCCTCAAAATAATGTTTAAAGACCTGCCATCAAATTGCAACAAATTAACAAGGTAGACTAAATTTCATTCTTAGAGTGATAATAAATGAAAACTTAACCTCTACCAATAATGCTTACATCAACAACACGGTGCAAGAACAATAGAAGGCTGGCAGCATTGCAGTTTTGCCGTGATGCAGTCATGAGATATACATTATTGTGCTGTATAAACATATATGAGACACCGTTATCATATACAACAGGATCTTGAGAATCTGCCTCACCCTGTAATACATCAATATAGCATAGTGCCAGTCAATCTCAGTTAATTTGTAAGGTAAAGATGACTGCCAGTCTGTCACAAAATAACAACCAAATAGCAGGTATGCAGAAAAATTCAAGAACCAGAAAATAAGGGGGAAAAATTCCGGTTTCTTTGGTCACCTGTCTGAAATAAATCATTTGAAGTGGTGACATTTCCATTTATTATGTTTGCTCATTTTTCAGATAGCACATGACTTCCAAGAAAGGTGCCATCATGGATTTGAAAAGCATGAACGAAACCCGCCTCAAGGCCCGCCTTAGTGCGTCAAGGCACACATTGTGAGGCAATTTTTTCGAGGCATATGCGCCTCAACATTTGTGAGGTGCACTGTCCTTAATTCTTCAAACTTATTTACTTAATTCAGCTAAGAAACCACAAGAATTTTAATTATTTATGCTGGGAGTAGCTGATTAACAGTTTAAAAATTAAAAAAAAAAAAAAGAATCACATGCATCAAATACATACTACAAGATAAAAGCCTACTGCTCTAGCTAAAACAATAGTATTGTTTTCTTTGTATTTTTGTTTTTTCTTATAGGCTTTTATGTTTTTGTACTTTGAAATGTTATATAGTGTAGTTTGGACAGTGCATATAATTAATTACAATGACTCTATGAGTTCATATTGCATTATAATAACTTTTTGACTTTTTTTGGCTTGGGGTGAGGCTTATGCCTTGAACCCTCCTCGACGCTTACGCCTCACCTCATGGAGAAAAGACAACTCAATTCCCATGTACGCTTGCCATCAAGTTAAGGTCTAAAGTTCCTGGTAAAAAAGGTGGGAGTAATTCTTGAGGAAGTGTTATTGGCAAACTATGCTGTGACTTGTGCCAATTGCCAAAATTCCTTAATCAAAAGGTTTAAGTGCCTGCATGATAGAACTTTCCCAGCCAAATTTCAGCTCCATGAAAACTTTATTTATCCATCAAATATACCAGTTCATCAAAAAGATTAATTCTTGAGGGGTGAATAATAATTCAGAGAGCAGCAAAGATTCAATTTTTGGCAAAGCTTCTTGTATGAACTGAAGTATGCAAAAGTGCTTTTGCAAGGTTTAAGTACATCAAATCTGTCTCACTAATGTACAAGAATCTATCCATTTAATCCAGTGTTTTAATCAACAAAAGGCTTACCCTAAATAAATAAATGATCAGGTCAAGATAAAGTTTTGTATACAAATCTTGTCCTCTGAACTAAATTTTAACCAAAACAAAGGGTAATGAAACAAAACCTACATTTAGCTTCAGTCAAACCATTTAACACCTTACAATCATCAAAATTCATGTTGAATTAGACAAACCATTCACAAAACAAAGAATCTGCATAAACCATTCACAAAACAAAGAATCTGCATAATTAGAACTAACAAAGCCAGAAAAATCAATATCAGAAACCAGTAGATAAGGTAGTTCCATATATTTACAGCAAAGGTACATAAACTGAAGAAACTGAAAGATTAGATCAAGCTAAGATTTTGCACGTAAGTACAGCCGTCTGCAGGTGTCCGTATACATCCAGCTTCAATTAAACCATTAGAACTTTACATTCATCAAAATACATGCTACAGTCAACAAACTATTCACAATCACAAATATCTACATAACTAAACGTAAAAAGGTCAGACAAATCAATACCAGAATCAGTAAGCCAAATAGTTCCTAAACATCTTGATATACCAAACTAAAAAAAAAAATCCACGAACCTCTTTCTCGAGGAGCTTGGTGAAGCAACGTTCGGCTTGAACAGCAGATACATCCCCGCGGTAGTCCCGCCACACCAGAACCCTCCCCTTTATGTCCAGTAGGAACAGCGCCGATGCTGCTCCCGCCATTAATTTCCTCGTAATGTATTGATTTCAATCTTCCTCAAAACTAAATTCTACGCAGATCGCAGTAGATCGACGATATTGGTGAATAAGATCTAGCTCGAAATCTTGGAATTTAGAGGGAACTTGAAGGACGAAAATGGGACAAGATAGCTCTTTGAAATTCAATCATTTTCTGTTCTTATGCAAACATCAGAATACAACCGAGAGAAGAATTATTATGAGAAATTAGAATTACAGAGTGGAGTTGCTGCATCATACTCCACAACAACAAAAGAAAAATAGACATTCTTTTTGGGTTGTCGATCAAACTCTTATCGAGCGGGATCATTGTTCGGCTATTTGGATTTCTTTACGGGCTCACTGAGGCCCAAAAATCGAGATGACTTGTGGTTGTGGGTTGTGATGTTTCTAATTTAGTTCTAGTTTTTCTTTTCATAAATGCGATGTTGTTGTTGTTATTATTATTATTATTATTATTATTATGAAAGTAAAGAGTAAGAGTGCTATTTTATGAGTTTGAGATGAAAAGTGAAGCACTTGCTTTGATTTTGTCAACAAAAATGAAAAATACAAAATTTACAAAAGAATATTTAACTTTTCTTTTACAATTTTTTCTTTTGATAAATTATGGAAAAAAATGGTTTCATATCATGTTGTATTAGTAAATGTTTATATAATTCGTCAACACAACTCAACTCACCTTACACCTTTACTTTTTTCGTATTAAAGAAAAAGGAGGAAAAAGAAAGAACAAAAAATGGAAAGACAAGTGAAGAAAAGAAGGAAAAAGGAAAGAAGGTTTCAGGAAGAGAAAAAAGAAGAAGAAGAAGAGGGAGGGTTGAAAATCATCTCTAACGCAGTAATTTTGGGGACTTATGTCTAAAGGGTGATTGGATGCTTTCATTCTATAGGCAATCTGCATCAGTGCATTGTGTTGGATCATTGGGAAAATAATGATTGTTAAAGGGGATGCCCAATTCCCATGGCTCTATCTTGGCTCAATGATCATAACATATATAAGATAAAGATTTCTCGTCAACCAATAGCGTTATCGCATCTAAGTGCACCCGTATCATTCTTTCATGTCCAAGCAGGCAACTAGTTTCCGGTGAAGGAACCCGAGTCTTTCAACTAGAAGTTTTCCACATCAAAGCATGCGAGTAAGGTGGGAACAGAACAGACAAGATAAGAAGATTAAAGAACTCAGTTCTTATGACAGCATAAAAAATTTTTCAAGAAAAGTTAAACGATTGAGAAATACCATCTACCAAAATTTGCATGTGCTAAAATCTCTGTCAACTCTGTACAATGTCTAGACTCGTAGGAATTAGGATTTAACGTCTTAAATCAGGCGTGATAAATGCTAAACGTAAAAGAGTTGTGTTGCCATGAAGCAGATCAGCCTCAACTCTATTGTGTCTCTATATGCCTTCGACCCTTTGAGAGAAGAAACCAATATTCCAAAGTAATCTCAAAATCTTTCAAACCCATAGTTAAACCTGGAGTGCAGCTGCTATGGGAGCAGCAAGGCTCAGAACTTCAAATGGGGATTTGTTTTTCACCTGTTTTACTGTCTGAGGGCATGAGTCCGTGATCCAGAAGTAAGCCATTCCTTTTTCCGCACTTCCTGAAAAAGATTCAGCCAGCAGAATCTTCGAATATACATTTATGATGACAATTTGACAATAACTAGTTTCAGGAATCCAACCAAAAACCAGGCAAATGGCAGGGAAATGTAATCCTGAATACTGTACATTATGGTTAAAAATCAATTATTAGATAACATACCTCCATTACCCTGTTTAAACCGCTCCCATGACTTATTTGGAAATATGCCATGAGTCACATAAGCACTTATCTTTGCAGCTCCATGCTTGGCCAACACTTTCTGAAGAGAGAATAGAGCAAGATTTTGACATTTCATTAGACACATAAAATCTAGATATATAAATTGTCTAAACTGGGTCAGTGTTTCCCACACTTGGAATTTGAAGCTCACTGTTTTTCTTCTCTAAAAGAACGATTTTCCTTCAGAGAATCCTGATTAAGTGGCGCATCTGCTCTTACCTGACACTCTAATAGTGTGCCACCTGACTGCACAAGGTCATCCACTATCACAACATGGCGTCCCTTGGGGTCTCCCTCCTTAAGGCGTACAATCCGCTGATCACCTTCCCTGACTTTAGCGCAAACAATCTGCCAACAAAAATCGACTAGTTATGACAGTAAAGTGCATCATATTTTGTTGTGACTGTTCAAGTTCATTTCAGTGGCTTCATTTACGTGTCAGCAGTGTTTTCTGAAAGTTCTAATCGTCTATCTTCACTTATGGAATCGATTTCATTTATAAGAAAACAGGAAAGTTAATCAAACATGTGAACAAATAAATGAAATATTAAGGTAGAATATAAAGATATAGAAAAATTACTGTTGGAAAGTGTTGCAGCTGCTTGTGAAATCGTTTCCATGCACCATCATCTGGAAAGGCTATGGCTATCTGGATTAAAAAAGAAGCAGAAACAGGCAACTGAGAGGAATTGATTCCATGTTCATGCCTTTATTTTATGTGACCATGGGATGTTATAAAATCAGTTTAGCAATTTCCAAATACTAATCATGCAATCAAGCATTCAATTTTTTACTTTGTGGTGATAGTATAGACATATACATGTGTGTAGACAGAATTGCATATTATTGGACACTATTTGGAAGCCTGTGGAGGAAAGGTTTAATCTTGTCATTGAACTATCCAGTTTGATCGAGCAACATAAACTACGTGCGTCTTTTCAAAGTGATTATTTATTTCATAAACATACTTGGCTGGGCCTACTTTTCATCCATGCATTTTATGAGACCTACAAATACTGTAGACTTATCTGATTTTCATTTCTATCTATTAATTAATGAGTTTTTCTATTGGCAGTCGGACTCCATACACGGAGCCCAATCTGACGCAATAGAAATCAGCATCAATTGATAAGATAAACTGATTATAATCACTTAATGAACATCATTTTTTCCCATAAAAATTTGATGGTTTCAAACTTTTAGTAGGAAGGATAGGATGCCAAAGTTCAACTCGCGGTCCTGTAATTCACTAGAACTCTCAATATCCAGAATTCCAATTTATCTTACTGCCTTTCACTTCATTCAGGCTATATTCTGGAACCTCTAGAAACATCCTGATAAGTCCAAGAAAAGGTCTTACATTGTCAGAATCTGGTAGCTTCTGCAGCCTATTTAAAAGCAAAGGTATACCACTTTCAAAGTATGGTAATATGTTATCTCCGAAGTAAAATCTCTCCTGCAATTTGAAAACCAGGAAACAGTAACTTTAGAGACAACAAAAAAGAGGATGATAATTCCAAAGACCGTAAGTATGAGCACCCAGTCACCAGAGAGTCATATTTTTGAAATGCACCTGCAAGGCATGAATATCAAAAATGACCAAGCTGGTGGGTCCACCCCTAGAAATTGGAATGTTTGACAAGATCCTGGCTAGAGTAAATGCTGTGGCAACATCTCCTTCGTCCTCCATACGCTCAAAAGTACCCGTTGGGAAAAATGGCAAGACAAGAGTAAACGATGAGACAAAAAGCTTTGGCAGCGCATAGATGACAGACAATTGTTCAAAGATAACCCCAGGAGAGCTAAATGAAGCTAGAAAAGCAACATGCTGTCCACGAATTCCCTGAGCATTGGATATGAATAAGTTGGGAAATCCATCTTCAAATGTCCTGATTGATTGAATTTTTACCGAATAAGTCAAGTTTGCATCACATTAGGCTTGCAGGTCAGAGTTACATTGACAAATTGAAAAAGAAGCGTAATAGTCAGATAACCTTATTTATTCTTCGTGTTTTGTCTAAACTGCTGAAAGAGGGGCACCTAAATGTGGGAAACATTAAATGGTTCAAGCAACCAGAACAAAGAATCATCATGTGGTCCCTGATAGCAAGATCAAACACATTGCATTTGGTCCCAATGCAGAGAGTTGATCAGGCTGCAACTGCAAACTCATGCCAATAAAAGACTGAGCTCCCAGGGTTGACTTCATTACCACCAGGTAACTAAAACAACTAGACCAAGCACATTTGAAGAGAAGTCCAACACTCAAGATTGGACATGCTTAAACTAAGTCCTCAAGGTGGAGAGTGCAGTGCAGTGCCATACTGCCATTGCAAGCTCCAAGAATTCAAAACCCAACTTGACATGTCACAGACTCCCAGTAAATGCCAACTCCCACCACCAGTAAACCCCACCAACAAAATCCTTACCATTCCGTTTATCTGAGTGAAGTAGTTGTCTTAATTACACAAAGTAAATCTCCAAATTAATTGATCATTAAACAATAAACAACTACTTGTCACTACTTACGTGGTTGAGCACAGACAGGCAATTCACGATGTTAACAGGCTATGACCAGAGATTAGCTCTGATGCAGGATCTTAAACTTGATTATATTATCATTATGTGAAGAAGAATTCGTGTGATCCTGCACCCCGGAACAGGCGATGACACCACGTAACCGATTTGGAAACGAAACCCACGCAGAAGAACGTGGACGTATGCAATGAAGAAAAAAAATTTTCCCAGTTAAAGAAAAAAATGATTAAAAGGGTACCTCCAGGTGATGCCACGTAGCTCAATTGTATCGCACTCTAACGCAATCCTTTCAGCAAGATCCTTCATTTCCGAGGAGTAAAAAAGGCAAACCCTTTTCAAATTCTTAATTGAAGGGTCCATAGATGAAGCCATTGTGAGGAGAGAAGAAGATGTTGATTTAAGAATGATGTGAACGGGATTATGTGAGCTAATGGTCCTATTCTGAGAAGAAGAATTATTCTCAAAGCTTCCAAACTCGCACCGAATAGTGGGAGTTTTCAGTTTGGGGATGAAGGGGATAAAGATCGTATTCGGAGTTTTGCTTAGGGAATTTGTTGAAGTCAAGAGAAGTAGTGGTCGCGATACGGCAGACATTTCAGTGGCACGGGCGGCGGTGGGACTGCTCTGTTGGTTAGATCGGAAGAGCGTCGTGTCAGTTGGAAACAATCCGGCTAGATAGCCTTATCTATCTCCTATTAAGGAGCTTTATGATTTACGTGGCAGAAATTTAACAAAAAGGGCTCCGAGCCCTACCAACAGGGGAGCCGCTTTTGTTAGATTTTCACCACGTACGTCATCTATCTCCTTAATAGAAGCCTTATCTATCTTCTTAGCAAATTTCCAGTTGAAAATCCCTGTAAAATATTTTCTTTTCTTTTCTTTTCTTTTTTAAATTAAACTAATTGCATAACCGTGCGTGGTACGAAATATAATAATTAACCAAAAAATACTTGATAACTTAACGAACCAGATAATCATAGTTTTATTGTATATTACTCACTCATATAGACTTGTTACTAATAATTACAATTTTATTGATTACAATTCTTTCACTTAACACTCAACTAATTAAACTATCATTCATAGGACAATACTTTTAACTAATAATAATGAGAATTAATGAAGAATTTTTTAATATAAATTTAGTTTTACGTTGAATATGAAAACTAAGAAATTATGGAAAAAAGAATGTATAAAATTTATGTAACTCCAGAATTATCATAAACACATATCGTTGTTTAATAAGTATAGTGCAAAACTCTAAGAAACATTTAGAGTATGAATGGTGTTCATTTAGCATAATGAATTTTTTACCACGTTCATGTTCTACAATATATTATTAGAAAAATTATTTTTTACATCACCTCGTATAGTGTCATACATTTTTTAAAAAATATCAATATTCATTAATTCTATTCTTTAAAAAAAAAGTCTAAAAGTACACATCCTTCTATTACAAAAGTCTTAAGGGAAGTAATATTACAGTAAATAATAAATTCTATATGATTTACCCATAACAGTAAATTTTAACCACTTTCCACTCCAAAAAGAATTTAAAGAATTTTTTATTTTTGTTATAAATTATTATCATCAAATATTATTAGTATTGTATCTCTTTAACTTAAATTTTTACATATACAAGTTCCCACTTATATATTAATATGATAATATGTATATGATTGAAAGTGTATAAAATAAAAGAATATATAAGCAGAAGAGTAGATATATATATTTATATATATAAACTTATTATTTCGGAAATATCTCGACTTGAAAATCCAAACTCAAGATATAACTTTTATTATATTTATGTATAAAATAAAAACTTAAAGATAAGATATTAGAGATTTAATTTGAAACTTAATTGGTAGAAAATGTGCATATATGTTATTAATATATATATATATAAAAGATAAGATAAGATATTATTATTTATGATCTTTATAAAATAAAATGATATATTTGAAGTTTTTTAGTGAAGATAAAGTTTGTTAGTTTTAGATATATAATTATAATAGTAAGAGAAATAAGTGACGAGATAAATTATTATTATTATTAAATAAAAACATGCATAAGATTAATGTTTAATTTATAGCTTAAATGGGAATTATAAATATATTATTATTTATGGTCAATATAAAATAAAAGGATATACATGTACAATGATACTTACGCATATCTAATAATATGTTTCATATTATTATTTTATAAACAATATATATAATGTAAATTATGATGTTATAAACTAAAAGAGAAGAGCAAGAAAATAGAGAGAAAAGTTAGAGAGAAAATTCTTGAATTGTGTATATTCTCCTCAATACAAAGGAGGGCTATTTATAAATTTACAATACCCAAAAGGTCTTTGTGTGCAAGTAAAATACTCTTAGAGTGGTGACCAAAATACCACAGTAATTAGGGTTTTATGGTTAGTCATTCACACTAAAATAATATTTACAATACGCTTCCTTGAATGACTATCTATACATTAACTGTCTCATTAAAAACATCGTTTGGGTAAAAACCTAATGGGAGAAAAACCTACCAAACTAGGAAAATAGTACAATTATTTCTGATCAATTTTGGAGTGTCGAATTGCTGCCTCATTAAAACGTTGTCAGAAAAACTCAGTGAGACAAAAACTGATCAAAGGAAAAAGAATACAACTACTCCCCTTGATTTCAGCAAACAATGGTTCTCGTATTTAGTCATACATATCTCTCAAATATTTTCAATACTTTGAAATATATTTTACTTCAGGCAAAGCATCAACTCTTTAGGAGTTTTATAGTGAGAGTAATTATTATATATGTTACAGGCATTTATTACACAAAGAATATGCCTCGTTAAAACCTTACAAGGAAAAAACCTAGTGGAAAAAAATCCAAGTGAAGAAATAAGAATAAAAAAATAACAAAAGTTTTGAAACTTCTTTAAAAGAACAAGTGGAATAAAAATATTTAAGAGCGTGTCGTGCTAATCACGTGTTATAAACTAGAAGAAATTAGTAGGAAATAGAGAGAAAAGTTAGAGAGAAAACTCTTGAATTGTGTGTATTCTTCTCATACAAAGGAGTGCTATTTATAGATTCACAATACTTAAAAAGTCTTGACAAGCCAGTAAAATACACTTAGAGTGGTGACCAAGATACCACAGTAATTAAAGTTTCAGAGTTAGTCATTCACACTAAAATACTATTTACAACAATTATTACGATTATATTGTTATTATTATCAAATAAAAGATATATAAACAAGATAGTGGTTTTTGGGGAAATTTACTTATAACCACTATTCTATTTTAATATATATAAGATAATATAAGATATTAAATATAAATATAAATAGCAGTTTTAAGTAATTATTATTATTATTTTCTTTTGGTGGGGAAAAAGTAAATTATTTTTGAGAAATAATAAAAAGAAAACCTTTTTTGTATCTGATAAAATCAATATTTCATCTAGTCGTGGAATTTTATATCGCCAGACTCAACTCAACATTTATAATACTAATACTAAAACTGAAAACTCCTTTGAAGGATAGAAGATCAAGATAGGATTGAGATTGTTTTCCTTTTTTCTTTTTAATTAATACAGGTGCAAGACTCGACTTAAAACATATTTTGTCACAGTATAATTCACATTTATTCACAAATATCAACCTATAGACAAAATGGGCCCACGAAGGCAATGAGGAGATATGGCACAAGATAATGGAATTTTTAAGTGAAGATTTCACTTTTAAATACTTTCTTTAATGTATGAAAATAATTCTCTTTGCATGTGTACATGAAAATTTAACAAATATGTAATACCGAAAGAGTAATGCTGCGAAAGTTACAGATGATATAGTTAAATGCAGAAAATGTACTCAAGAGGTTATGAAAAATTTGAATATTTTTTATATGCGATTTACTTAGAATTTCTAATTATGAAAGAAAATGTTTATTTGGATAATAAGACTATTAGAGGTCTAACAATTCTATGATTAACCCGAAAATAATGTGCTAAATGACTTTCATGTTCTTTAAAATAAAAACAAAACTACATCAAAATATATATTAATTCGACAAGTGTTAAAATTTCTGGATTTGGATAGAACCCTTACTTCCAAATAAACATGCACCATTTTACCGTAATACATTAACACATACCTGTTATTGTTGGTGAACTGTGACTATTGCATGTCGTAACTGCATGCGACTTGATAAGAATTTCTTTAATGATCGAAGTTTTTCAAGACGGCGATAAATCACCAGCCATGGTCAAAAAGTAATTCTTGTTCACATTACATATTAATCTGTCTAAAATGACAAATCCGTCTCCACTGTAGAAACAAATCTATCTAAGTAGCGCTGACTAGGTGCCACATGAGATTCATGAGACCACATGGAAGAATCATGTGGGGCCGCATGACGCGGCCACACTGCGTGGGCTGTGGGCCGGCGCCATGCGGCCATGGGGCCACATGGTTCTTTTGTGCGGCTGCATAGATGGATCCCAAGTGGCGCCTTAGACAGATCTGTCTCCACAATGAAGACAAATCTGTTTTCTTAAACAAATACCTCCCCATTCAATACAAATCAAGAATGATAAAAAATTGTCAAGACTTATGTATTCTAATAGTATCATGGTTCATTTTCCAAACCTTTAGATAAGGGTTTGATTCCTCTCCCTTACCGACTCTTTGTAATATTAAAAAAATGATTAAAAAATTGGAAAATGTCATATTTGTAGCGAGACTTATACAAAATCTTTTATAAAATAAGATTAATTTTTCTACCCAATCTAGATGGGCCTGCCTACATATGCCGGTAGACATAATAACCAGTTTACTTGTATGTATAATAAAATTTTTAATATGCTCTTGTATGATTAGAGAAATAATGTAGAGATAATATGATTAATTTATTTTATTTTATAAAAGATTTCGTAAACATTCCCTTTTAAATTGGGGGACTCAAAAAAATTACCTCAATCACTTTTCTAAATGCTTCTAAATGGATTATTAGTCCACAGTCCACACACAGATTCATCACCGAATCACCCAACAAAAATTTCCCTTTATCTGTCAACTCGAAAGCCACAAAATGAGCAATTTGAAGCACAACCACTCCTGCCTGAATTCGATTTATCCACAATGACAAACGTGCAAAAAATTCCAATAAATCCATCCACCGCTCCAGTGGTTGTGGTGTTCTGTTGAAATTTTTTCTTTTTTGTCTTTCTGCATTGCCCACATATTAACAATATATAATAATAATACCCGATTATTCCTTGTCTGATTGTTCTAACTTAAACGGGGCTTTGAACTGAAAGAAAGCCCACACCTTGGCAGAGGCAACTGCATTCCAGAGGCAAGTGTTTTCAGTAAAATACCGAACAGAAACTAATTTTCTAATGTGTCCCGTTAAGGGATTGTTGGCTCGTTCTTTTTGAATGGGTATCGGATTGATCCTTTTTTTCCCTCTCCTTTATATAGGTTGTGCTGTCTTTAGTTTAATTTTTTTTTTTTTTGAATCCGTTTAATTGTTGATTCATTCTATGATCGCTCCAATTTCATGTCAAGTAGCGTTATATATTCGATTATTAGTGGAAACAGCTCACTTTAGAAGGTTTATTGGTTCATGAGCTTTATTGATAGACTTCTGGTACATGGGTGTTAGTTATAAGGTGATGTACTTCTTCTTCTTCTTTTTTTCTTTCTTACTTTTTCCTTTTTTTTTTTTTTTTAGCAGTAGTTCTGAGTTCAGAATGTGCAATTCTATGGGTTTTGTCTTTTGATCTTCAAGTTTAAAATTTTGGTATATCAATTATTTTGCTTCTAGTCTAATTTTTTTTTTTTTAATAAATTAATGGCTTTTAAGTTATTGCAGAAAGATATGTTAATTATTGATAATTTGGTATCTGAGATCTTCTGCAAACTTTGATATGAAGATTGAGGAATTTTTGAGTTTATGGAGACATCATGCAAAATGTGAAACTAGGCATTTAATGTTTCAGATTTTGTTCTTTTGCTTTCATTAGATTCCTGATTAACGTAGCGTATGGTTACTTTTGATTATTCTTAGGCGGGGGCCCAAGTTGACTGGTTGTTGCCCAATTGCCTTGAAGTGAAATCAGTTGTTTGCATAAGGTCAATATACAGTCAAGATGTCCCAGCCACTGGATTACGAGAATTTGAACGAAAATGTTAAGAAATGTCAGTATGCTGTTCGAGGTGAGCTGTATCTCCGAGCTTCTGAGCTTCAGAAGGAGGGCAAGAAGGTATGTTTAATTCAGTATTCACATCTCCCAAGTCCAAGGATGAGGTCTCTACTCTCTAGCGTCTTCGTATAATTGTATGGAATTCCTACATATATTCACGAATTCTCAGGAACATTCGGTTCATCTTGACTAGTATGGTTTAGCTTCTCTTTGTCAAAGTGACTTCAAATTAGCAAGTTCCAGCATGTCAGTGGTTTACTTGTTTGCCATCTGATCATTCAATGATGATACTGCAGATCATTTTCACAAATGTTGGCAACCCTCATGCCCTGGGGCAGAAGCCTCTGAGTTTTCCTCGGCAGGTCTTATAAATTCATCTATATCTTTTTGCACGTGTTTTTTTCAGTGTATCATATTTGAAGCTATAGTTTGTATTTACTGTACAACTTTTGATATCACAGGTGATTGCTCTCTGTCAAGCTCCATTTCTATTGGATGATCCAAATGTGGGACTTGTATTTCCTGCCGATGCTATAGCAAGAGCTAAACATTATCTTTCTTTGACATCTGGCGGTCTAGGTAATGTTGTCGAGAATTTTCTCCTTCTTTTGTTGAAGGAGATACAAAACCATTATAAAGTTGTACCGGAAGGAAAAGATATTTTATGGTGCCATCTTTTAAACAAATCAAATAATTTTTAGGAGATAAAATGTGTAGTCGCCAGACTGTCTTCTCTCTCGATGAGCATTAATTATCTAGTCATCTTCGGAAAAACCAGATGGACTGTTCAAGGTAAATCAAGCTAGCATTTAGTGCTTGAAACTTCTCAGTGGTTACATCGAGCCAATAATTTCAAACCTTGACTGCAGATCCATTTTATATTGAACTACATCACCTGCTTAATATTTCTATTTGATCTATCTATGCTACGCGGACAATGTATTAGGATTCAAGTCATAAGATTTGACAAGGCCTTACACTGTCTTCCACAGCGTTTAATATATGGCAGAGTTTGTTGGACATTGTTTCTCACTGACTAATAGAAACAGGAAATAATTAATGGTACTTCATTTGACTCAGTGTAGACATCTGGAGATTTGATGGATCAAATATTTGCCTTAAATCATACAGTTGACACTGAGGTTTCATGCTCAATTTTCAAAGAGACAAGCATCAATTTGAAAGAAATACTAATTGATATCTCCTTTTACTTAATTAGGTGCCTACAGTGACTCACGTGGCGTTCCTGGAATAAGGAAAGAAGTGGCAGAGTTCATCGAGAGACGTGATGGGTATCCAAGGTGACAATGAGTAATTCATATTGGAGTCATGCTACTTGAACACAAAGTTTGACACCAAATTTGGCAAAAAAATATACTTGGCAGGATCTCATTTTTCTGCACATTATATCACTTTTAAATCAATCGTAATCAAATAGGCCGATATGTCTGAGTCAAACTGTGTCAGTTTTTGGTGTGCAAGTAGATTTGTCCATCCGTATTGTGCATGTTTCTTACTTGTGGTGCTAGACCATTAGGAACAAGATTTTAACTTCACTTGTCTCTTAATACTTCCCCTTGCTGTCAATTTGCCTTACCAAATGTGCTAATTATGTTTGAGTTAGATGATACCTAGTAGATTATTATACTAGTTCCTAAATTTCTCTAATTAATTTTTGCACTGATTACAGTGATCCAGAACTCATATTTCTAACAGACGGTGCCAGCAAAGGAGTGATGCAGACTTTAAATACTATTATTCGTGGTGAACATGATGGGGTAATAATTCTTTCAACATAATTTTCCACTGGAGCATTGCTAATCCTTGACCCAATCCTGTCCGTCCCCACCCCCACTCTGGAATATTCCTTACATTTCCGTTATCTTAGTGACACATTTTTTTACTTGTTTCCAGATACTGGTCCCCGTTCCACAATATCCACTTTATTCGGCTACTATATCTTTATTAGGTGGTTCTCTTATTCCGTATTACCTTGAAGAAACTGCCAATTGGGGTCTTGATATTGTTAACCTACGCCAGGCAGTTGCCCAAGCTCGTTCTCAAGGGCTGACTGTAAGTATGGCTTTTACAAGTATTTGTAATGTCCATGTCTATAGAAGAGAAGTTCATCCTAAGTGCTAAATGGAAAAGTAGCAGTTGGTCATGCTACTGAAATTCTAGCTTACTAGAAGCTGAATTCTTTGTTATAATGTGGGACCTGACGTTTAGAAACAGATTTTAGATATGGCCATTTTTTGTGCTGAAATTAGCTGTTTCCCTGTATGCATATTTCTGAATGACGATGATCAATGGATATATTTAAATTTCGTTTTGGAAGCTCTGTTCATTTTTCCCCCTCAATGCAGCTCCTTAAAGTTTCTCCAGCTAATCTTTTTTCTTATTCTGTCTACAACAAGGTGCGAGCGATGGTGATTATAAACCCAGGGAATCCTACCGGACAGTGTCTCAGTGAAGCAAATTTGAAGGAAGTTTTACAATTCTGTTATCAGAATAATTTGGTATTGCTCGCAGATGAAGTTTATCAGCAAAATATTTACCAAGACGAGCGCCCCTTCATAAGTGCAAGGAAGGTATATATTTCTGGATCTTATTCTTATGTTCAAAATATAACTGACCCATTAACTTTTGGATCTTACAAGCTGGAGGAGTAATCTCCTTTAAATGTCTCAGGTCATGTTTAGTATACCAGAATAGAGGCAAGATAAAAAGCTAATACAAAATTCACTGATTTTCTTAATCCCCCAACACCATCCACCTTATAACATTAATTAAATACTATACTAAATTTTATTTAGTATAATCAGGTACACCATACATGGCCCGGGTTACTTTATTGTAATTCGTAACGAGAATATTGTTTCTGCGTAGTTTTCTTTCTTAATAGCATCCAATATTGTCTAATCCATCTAGTCAAACTTGCCATGAAGGTTTTAATGGACATGGGAGGACCCATAAGCAAGAAGCTCCAGCTTGTTTCTTTTCACACAGTTTCGAAAGGTTATTGGGGTGAATGTGGGCAACGAGGTGGATATTTTGAGATGACCAATATTCCTCCAAAGGTTTGCCCTGCTATGCTTTCATATTATGTTCTCTCATTGTGTTATGGATTTAATTCTGGAATATGAATTGTGATCATTGCATGTATGTATTCTGATTGTTCTTATTTTTGTTAATATCATTTCTTTATGATTGTTGACTGTGGTTGCAGACAGTTGAGGAAATATACAAGGTTTCTTCCATATCACTGAGTCCCAACGTCCCCGGACAGATCTTTGTAAGTAGTTATTTGTTATTTTTTGGCTCATGTACTTTCTCAGTACAATCTTTCAGATTCTTGTATTTTGGTTTTAAGTTGATTGATCTTGTTTGTCCCTTTTAGCCAAATAAAGCTGTCATCTCTGAGCTCAAATTTTACTTCTTTTTACAGCTAGGACTGATGGTTAATCCTCCTAAACCTGGTGATATATCATATGAGAGATTCGTACGAGAGAGGTAAGACTGCTGATATGCAAATCCTGTTTGAGTCTGTTTTGTTCTGCAGTGGGTTGAAATTTATATAGGTTTACCAGTTAGGAAACTATTGACAGCAACAATCGACTTCGGATGTTTAAATTGCATCCGAGACAGGGCTTCTCTACTTAAATTTCTTCAGATGTTTTCTTTTCTACATTATGATCATTCTTGTTGACTAGATGTCTCTCTTAAAATCTCTTTACTTTCCTTATGTCCTAAGTTCAGATCTGTTTGTTTATCATTATCATTTCTTGGTGGAACTCTCTCTTGTTTGGTAATGGGTCCTTGGTTACTTTAAATATTAATCACGTGTTGCATTCTTTCAACATTCACCTGCAGCAAAGGAATCCTTGAGTCCCTGAGGAGGAGAGCACAAATAATGACAGATGGATTCAATAGCTGTAGAAACGTGGTCTGCAATTTTACGGAAGGTAAAATATTGTCTTTGGATGCACCAGCTTTCTGAAGTCCGCCCTCTGGCTCCAACAACACACTGAGAGTATGAAACACCATGAATTAGATATCTAGTTCCGTACACCGCATATTAATATCCACGAGTTGATTTCAGGTGCCATGTATTCCTTCCCTCAAATACGCTTACCTCCTAAAGCAATAGAGGCAGCTAAGAAGGCCGGAAAAGTGCCAGATGTTTTCTACTGTCTCAAGCTTCTAGAAGCCACAGGCATTTCCACGGTCCCCGGTTCTGGATTTGGTCAAAAGGAAGGGTACGTTCAAAATTCATCTTACCCGTGATTGCTAATTTTTTATTTTCTTGAATGCCCTAGTCTATTGTTGCGAAGTAGTAATGCTGTGATGGGAAGACGAAGAGTGAACTAATATGCAATGGTGTAACATCTTATGCTAAGCAACTGCCTGTGTTTTTAACCAGACTAGGCTAGATTGAGGCCGATGGTAAATCTATTTGATTGCAGGGTCTTCCACCTGAGGACAACCATTTTACCGGCAGAAGAAGAAATGCCGGCCATCATGGCCAGTTTCAAGAAATTCAACGATGAGTTCATGGAACAATATGAAGACTACAGGGGCTATTCAAGGATGTAAAAAATGTCATTTCATTCCAAATTCCAATATTCATATATTGCTTTCAGTTGTTAAGGAGCCCGTATTCTCTAAAACTATGAAAACTCGAAAATTCCTAAGTACCTTGTTCTAAACAAATTATTGTTATCAAAGTCATTTTATGCTTTTTTAGACATTATACGAGGCTATTTATTTTCTTGCTGGTATTACTAGTAATTCGATCACTTTGATGTATTGAGCCCTTCCTCGCTTCAATGTTTTGCTGAAAAAACACGGTCAAGAAGTAAACTTTTACTTTTTACACATTTTTTTAATGGAATTTTACTTTCATATTTTCTTATAAATAATCTTTATTTATAAACAAAATTATGCTCTAAAATTTTTTACTTTTCAAAAATTTACTTTTTGGAAGAGCTACACTGAACGGATCTCTAGTTGGAGGGTGCTCAATAATGATAAGTTTGCAAAAAAAAAAAGAAAAAAAAAAGTGAATTACTATTTGGCATGGCTGGTTTAATGATCTTTAGTTCAATGGGATCGATTTGTTAACACCTGTCCTGCCCTATCTTGTTCGTTCATGTACTGTCTCAAAATAATTTTCACGGGCAATCAGAAATTTTTTTTTTTAATTTTTTATTGAGAGTAAGGATAAAAGATGAGCAATAAAAAATAAATTTGACGGCTGAAAGCAAACAAATGGCGCCAGGAATCTAATGTCAATAATGTCTCTATTTACTCACTGCCCGGGCTTCAGAAGTAATCACGGGCTTGTCCGTTGCTTCTGCTTAGCTCACGATTTCCTCGTCTTTTTCAGCAACACACATATACAAGATTCACCATTACTCTTCCCCCCTTTTTTTCTCTCAATTCAAAAGATAAAAAATAAAAATAAAATAAATTATGTCCCGTCTCAGCTAAATGTTTAGCTTTAAATCTTCTAATCAATAATGATACTTGATCCCCATTATTTATAGATAACAAGATGTAATTATCTACTTCTCTGAATCCTTCACTTATTAAATGTATTTGCTATACACCATGCTCATGGGCAAGTGCGACATGGGCTCGTCTTTACAAGTAGCCAATCTGTTGATAGTCAATAGTCTAAGGATGGGCACGGGCGCCCGTTCGGTTTGGCTCCACCCTGTAACCGGAACCGAACCAGCTGAAATCTTTTTGGAAAAACTCCAACAGAAATTAAACCTATGAAAGCTAAATGGTCACACGAACTGCTTGTTTTTTTTTTTTTTTCTTTTAACAAACCAACCATAACGACTCGTTCCAGTTGGTTTGACCGGTTTTTATGTCCGACCCTAGTCAATACTGATAATTATTATTTTACTCCAAAAAAAAAACACATTTCAGTTTACTTTATGCTCGCATGGAGCCTTTTCACTAGTTTCGTTGAAAATCTAATTTCCAAGTTTTATAACGACCCAGCCTCGCACAAAGGCAAACCGGAAGTAGAGATTATTTGAGTTGAAGAGACGGATACCCAAAAAATATACAAAATAAATAAATAATTAATTAAATAGATGGAGGTTTCAAAGCCGCGTTGTATGATTTTTTGAAGAGATAAAATTGAAAAATAAAATGCGTCCATAAATAAAAGTTTCCAAAAATTGAAAAAACGGTTCAACGCTTTAATCCCTTTAATTGCACCTTTCTTTTTGGCTCTCCATAAATAAAGTTTCCATAGCCAAAGACTCTTTTCAATCCTACAACTTTCTCTTGAAGATTTTTCCCTGTGGTTTCTTGAGAATATATTCTCTTCAACCCTTTTTCACATAACCAAACTCCCACTTTTTCCTTCAATTTATAGAGCTTGGAAATCTTTGATTTTTGATCTTATACAAAAATAGGGTTTACAGAAGATATGGCTGGAACTGCAGCTGCTGCTTACTCAGAATCCACAAACTGGGTTAATGTTGCATTAATGAGAAATTCCCTAAAGCCAGTATCTACAAATCCAGCGGCGAATAAGAAGGATGATGATGAAGATGAGTGTTCAACAACACCAAAATCTGCAGATTCAAGAATTCCCAGCAGATTGATCTGTCCACCTGCCCCGAAAAAGCGAAAAGCTTCTTCAAGATGTCATTTTGCTGGTGCTATCGAGTTCTTCAATCCACCAGACTTGGACACAATATTTATTCCCCGCGTGGAAAGAGCTTAATCACTCTACTCGGTATTGAACAGTACAACAAACACGATGTTAACTTCTTTTCTTCATTAACAAGTCCTCGATGTTTAATTACGTAACCCCATTCTTTTCGACTTTGTTTGTGTCTGATCTTGTATTAATGTTTACTAGTAATTGGTGCCAGGAGTCTTTTGAACATGGCTCTTTTGTAAAAATAACCTGGCAATTTTATGATCTTATAATTAATTAGTAGCTTCATTGATTTTCTTTTGGGGATTATTTATTCGTTCTTTTTATTATTTTTGTCAACTTGTCTAACGGAATCCCTGTCAATCGACGGTCAGTTCCGGTGTCACTGTTGTTGGCCACTTCACAAAATTAGGTTAGAATAGGTCGATATGCAAGTTGCACAAATCGAGTGTATATCGTTCACGAGTAGGCAGAATTTGAACTCGGTGATCTTTGCTTATTCAATGACTAATCAAGAAAAGGAAAATAATCATGTGGATCAAAATACATGCAAAAAACAAAGTCAATCTCGTGAAGGATAATAGTGAAAAGGTTCCCAAGATTGGCTAACTAGTTGCTTTCTGCTCCTTTCTTTAGTCTTTGCAAAAGCCCCACTAAAAACATTGACTCTCCAACCCATAGTACTAGCTAGCTTATATATTTTAGTGGGAAGGTTCTTTTGTGATAAGGAAAAGGCAAAAGACAAAATACACACATTAAAGGATGAGAATCCAATGCTGCCTCTATATCATGCATGTACTTTCCAAATATCATTTTATATATACATACATGGAGAACAAATCAGCTTTTTGCATGTGTAGATCCTTTTTCCTTTATGATTCGTCAAAGAAAGAATGTTTAGTTAAACTTAAATAAAAGGGATCTTGTATATATTTCACTACAAGAAAATGCGGTTTTACTACAAAGCCACCTCTCTATCAAGAAAAACTCACCTACATATGTTGAAGAAACACGAGTGTCCTGGAGTCTTGAAGGCTCAATATTAGTCCAACGCAAGCTGAGATACTTAGAGCCAAAAAAAAAAAGGGAAGAAGCACAAGTGTCCTCGTGATTGGAGCCATTGAAGAAGGGAATTGTATTGGACCAAGTTTGTCCTTGTGAGACTGCAATTTTTTACTTGTCATTTAGTGATGAGTCTGATATTTGGATAAGTTGATACATGCAATTATTGGAGACAGCACATGAGATTGCATCTTATCAATCACTACTTTGTATGTATTTTTATATTATTATCCAATTTCCAATGGAATAATTGATCTCTATAGCATACAGACAACTGACCAGAGAACTGAAGGGAAAAAAAAAAATAATAGAAAGACACCAAGAAAGAATTTTGATGATAAGAGAAGGTAGCTACTGCATCATAACAAGTTAATAACTTTGAAAACCGATTCGATTTTGAACGTATAACACTTTCAAGTGATAGCTCAAGTTCCTATACATAGTACCACTGCACCCAAAGGTGGAAAAAGCATATATGTATGTTTCAAGTGAATTCTATGGACTGAAATTCTTAATAGGGCAATGGTTCGAAAAATAAAATATTGTTAAAGAATAAATTCTAAAGCTTAGAATAGTTTCTTCACCTGGTAGTAGATCCATGTTATGCATTCAAATTCATTGTGAAATTTTAAGTGGGAAAATAATAACAAAGTGTTAATTCTAAATAAAAGTTCACAAACTTGTGCTATGCTATAAATTGTTTATTAAGTGCAAATATAAAGTGATATTTTTGTCAATCTCCATCATGAACCTTGCATTCCGCCCCTAAGCTCTTGGGCCAAACTTAACATGGAAAGTAATTGACGTAAATAGCACCAATTGGAGGCTCAAGATATAACAGTTGGATTTTAGGATTTCGAATCCCTTGTTATTACTGACATTTTGAATCACTTCTTTTGACATTTTTTGTGAGACAACGAGAATTCTATCTCAAGGTGTAACAACAAAAACATAACAACATTATGCCGCATAGAAGATAATTTTTTTTTTTTAATTATTGATCGAACATTTAATAAATTACAAGTGCTTATTCTTAGTATATATTTCTTTGTGTTGTGATTTAGTATGACTTATACATATGCATATTTGTATTGCTAAAATACATATTATAATTAGTAATATAAATAGGATCCAGCTCCCAAAATGCAACGCTTAATTATTATTATTATTATTATTATTATTATTATTATTATTATTATTATTATTATTATTATTATTATTATTATCCAGTCAAAATAATAATATATTATTGTAAATAGTATTTTAGTATGAATGACCAACCCTGAAACCCTAATAGAATTTTACTTGTCCACTAAGACTTCTTTGTGTATTATAAGCCTATAAATAGTCCCTTTGTATTGAGAATAATGCACACATTTTTATAGATAATCATTCATTAGCACAATTTGCACAATTTCCTTATTGCACATCCAAGGTTTGATTTGTTTGACTATGCATGCACACATTTTTTTCGTCTAATCAAATTTGTGTATACAAGCATGAATTTGAGAGAAATTCAGTGAATATGATTATGCATGCAGACGATTCATTAGCTTCTACAGAAACAATTAGAATCCATTTATTTTTCTTTTAGTATGAGTTTGGGATCATTGATCATTAATTACGAAAGTTAAATTACTTAAGCAATCTTGCGATTATTTATGCACGCGTGTTGTTTCCGTTTATTGGCATCTATACCATGATTATTGTGATAATTGATTGTTAACTATTTAATCATATACATTATGTTTTATGAAGAAACATGGGTCTTTAGTTCTTAAAATTCCTGAAAATTATTAGGATTAAATTATTGTTGCTCCTGAAGTAGCACAATTGATTACAATATTCTTGAAGAAGATTGATCTTTTGCTCATGAAGTAGCAATAATCTAATTTAATTTCAAAAGTTTATGTACTCCTGAAGTAGCGTATGTCTTGATATATCGTATTAACCATATATATAGTGATATGTGAAATAATGCTCATCCTTGAAGTAGAGCACAATATTCATGTCTAGTTGACATTGGTTGTTTCGATTTATATAATTATTCAAAAATTAACTTAGTTAATTTTTGATTGTAGAGTCCCATAAATGGAAAATATCACCAAGCTTCAGTTCATTGCACTTGACATATCTGGCAAGAACTATTTGTCCTGGGCCCTTGATGCTAATGTTCATCTAATCTCAAAGGGCTTAGGTGAGACAATAAAAAAAAGAAAAAAGAAAAAGAAACACGGAATTCCAGCAAGACCGTGTAAGAGCACTGATATTCCTTCGTCATCATCTCCATGATGATCTGAAAGTTGAGCACCTCACTGTCAAAGATCTAGAGAAATTATGGAAAGATTTAAAAAAGTGGTTTGACCATCAGAGGACTATAGTCCTCTATCGTGCCCACTATGAGTGGATGCATCTCCTCTTGCAGGATTCCAAAACTATGACTGAATACAATTCTGAGTTGTTTAGAATTAGCTCTAAACTGAAACTTTGTGGAGAAAAAAAATCGACGAAGATATGTTGGAAAAAACATTTTCCATCTTTCATGCTTTGAATGTGCTCCTACAGCAGCAATATTGGGAGCGTGGTTTGAAAAAATACTCAGAACTCATATTCTGCTTGCTAGTAGCTAAGCAAAACAATGAATTGCTTGTGAAAAATCATAAATTACGCCCTACTGGTTCCACTGCATTGTTTGAAGTAAATGCAACATCTCATAATAGAAGTAGACGTCGTCGCGGACACAAACGTAGGTGCGGCCGTAAGTGTTGGCATGAAAAAGCTCATGGACAAAGCTCTAGCAATAAAAGACATAAAGATTCCAATGACAATAGCTCATCCAGAAAGGAGCATCAAAAACTATACCATAGAAGTGGCGTAAAAGGGCATTGGGCGCGTACTTATCATATAGCAAAACACCTCGTGGATCTCTACTACAAGTCAATCAAGGGAATAGAAAAAATGGAGACCAATTTCCTTGACTATTACGGGCCAATTGATGTGACTCACTTAGATGTCTTTGATTTCTTTACTGACCCCAAAAGGGATATTGTCATCTAAGTGGTAGTAGTGTGCTATAAGACATTGCTTAGTTTCTTAAACAAAAAAAAAAAAAAACATTATGTTTATTATTTATTTAAGTACTTTTGACTAGTAACCTATGTTTTTGAGATTTTAATTTTTCATATCTACATCTATATATTTGATCGATTACCTTAGAGTCAGTCTTTAAAATCTTCTTCAAATGTTTTTGTAGATTTATAATGGATTATCGAGATCTATCTAGCAAATAGTGTAACCAGACGTATTATTCTTCAAGACAAAAAGTATTTTTTAAATTAAAATTTGTTGGAGATAATGTTAATACTATATCAGAGGTATCTAATATTGTTGAAAAAACACTTTTTTTTTTGTATATAAAGATTGATGAACAAATAGTCCTTCAGGGACATGCTTAATTGGTAAACTAAGACAAAACTTTGTCTTTCCCAAGCCTTTCATCTCAAATTCATTTTTCAAATATTCAGCAATTTTATTGAGTTTTTCAGGACTCTCAATCAAATTCAAATCATCAACATAAACTTCTACAATTGCAAATCTATTATCTGTTTTCTTTATGAAAACATAAGGTAGATATCATTATTTTTATATCCCTTTTTCAACAAATATTTGCTAACGCGATTGTATCACATTTGACCAGATTGTTTCAACCCATACAGTGACCTTAGCAATTTGATTGAAAAAATATTTTTGGGATATTTATCATTTACCTGTGATACATTAAGATCGGAAGAGCACTTTTATACATATATCACTATCAAGTGAACCATAGAGATATGTAGTTACTACATCCATAAGGCGCATATTAAGCCTTTGAGACACTGCCAGACTTATTAAAAATCTAAAAGTAATCGTATCCATTACAGGAGAGTATGTTTCCTCGTAATCAATTCCTGGTCTTTGGGAGAAACCTTGTGCTATGAGTCTTGCTTTATATCTCGTAATTTCATTATTTTCATTTCTCTTCCTGACAAAGACCCATTTGTATCCAACAGGGATAACATTTTTTCAGGTTTGAACTACAGGTCCAAACATTTTTCTTTTTTCCAAGGAATTTTGTTCCGCCCATATGGCATTGTTCCATTTTGGCCAATCATCTCTATTTTGACAGTCTTTAACTGACAGTGTTTCATGATCCTCATTCATGATTTTAAGAGCCACATTAAACCCGAATATATCGTCTGCGATGATATTTTCTCTTTCCCATAATTTATGAGATAAATAATTTATTGAAATCTCATCATTTTCGAACACAACTAGTTCTTCAGGAACTACATTACTTTTATTTGATTGGTCAATCATTTTTGTTAGTGTTTGGTTCTTGTCTTGTGTCTTTCTTTTTCAAGGTACAGAATCTTTGGAACTAATTGGTCGACCACGCTTTTGGCGTACATTGGATTCATTTGCTACAACAACCTGTCCTGCAAAGATATCAATTTTTGCTGAAGCATTAACTATCGGTATATGAGATTGTGTCACTTTTCTTGTATCAACAAAAGCATTCGGTAGTTGATTTGCAACCTTTTGCAAATGAATGA